>JAPSES010000081.1:6150582-6170307 GCA_029822895.1 Maxillicosta whitleyi | reverse complement strand
GTGTGTGTGTGTGTGTGTGTGTGTGTGTGTGTGTGTGTGTGTGTGTGTGTGTGTGTGTGTGTGTGTGTGTGTTTTCACATACTCCCCAACACTGTAAAGGTTCATTCTCTTTTGTCTTAGTCACATTCTTGTCAAACATACTGCCACATTGTCAGTGACAGGTTTGACTGGGAGGGACTGAAAATGAAGGAAAGTGGTATTGAAAAGAAGGTGTTGATACAGTAACTGAAAGGTTTGACAGACTTTATTAAATTATAAAATACCCTGCACTGGATCTGCATTTATATACCATTACTCTGTCTATGAAAATTTAAGAATTTTTTTTCTTTTTCTGTGAAATATTCATTTCATGTCCTCTTATTTCCACATAAAATTAATGTTTAACCCAGTTGTCTTGGATCATCTGATTTTTTTGTGTGCCTTCACTCAACTGAAGGGATGTTGTTCTGCTTTTTCCTGGACAGCTGTGACTTAAAGCGTCCTTAAGGTACCCACCTGGGTGCATAAACACTCCTCCTGACAGCCAGGCTATGCATGGCTTACTTGTTCTCTGTTCATTTTATAGTGTGCATGTATCACTTTATAGCATCCATCTATCTAGTAAACCTTGAAAAGGCTGTTGAAGCTCTGGATAAATCTGAGGGTGACACCTTGACAGTCCCTGATCTGTCTGTCCATGTTGCTAGAAATCTCTTTCGGCAATCGTAACTTTGCTCTCTCGCTCAGATTCTGACATATTCCTTGCTGGAATAGAGATCTGTGTTTGTGTATGTGTGTGCCGTCAGATAAACCAACACAGCTCTAATGTCACCTGTCAAAGTGTAGCTGGCAGAGAAATATAGAAAAAATATCGTTGCATGATACAGCTTATTTTAGAGGTTTTTGTCAGACAAGTTGCTGTGATCTCAGTGAGTGAGTGTGTGCAGCGATTGAGTCTGGCATATAGACATATTTGTGTGTGTAAAGGAGTATGTGAGAGTAATTAATGATGTGTTCTCCTCTTCATAGGGTAATAGGATTTCCCCACCCCAGGCGGTAAAGAGAGGGGAGGGGGAGAAAACAGCTTTGCATGCATGTATGTGTGTGAGGGTGTTTGCAGAGTTAGTGAATGAGAGCACCATGTAGAGAGCCAAGAGAACGCCTGTGTGAGTTCACGTTCTTCTTACATTATGGGGACGCAAACCTAAAGCTGACCCCTTTTCACGCCAGTCATTTAGTATGTTCTTCATGCATGTTAATACTCTCCTTATATGATAGTTTTTTGAACTGTCAGGTGAAGTGTTAACAGCACATTCCAATCAAATATTCTGAATTAGACCTTTCTTCAAATAGAGTGTTTTCTGATTAAGACATGTGGGATCTGTGAATATTATTCTGGCTTTATGAGGATACTTTGGAAAATGTCTGTAGTTTGTGCATCTGGCTGCAGGTTGCAACACAGAACTTCTACTCATAAATAAGTAGATTATAGACAAAGATCATTTTTAGTCCAGATGGAAATGTAATCCCACACATGTGGTCAAAAGCAGAAACGCACCTACATTATGAAAAAATATATCAATAAGTTTCTGGATATGGGCAAATATTCAAAACTGAATTTTACAGTGGAATGCCCCCTGCTGCCAGTGAAAACAGGGAAAGTCTTATTAATAATCAGCTGCACGTTAACAGGAATATGGGTGGAATATTCTTTTTATCTGCCATTTAAGCAGCTTATTGGGAATTTTGTCTGTATCAAAATAAGGGAAAAGAGTAAAAACTAATTGATGATTATGGTTTTTCTCAACCAAATAAATGCAATTTGGTTGAAATTTACTTAAAAGTGCAAAAACACACACCTGCATGTGTATTGTCTTATATGGACCTTTTTTTGAGAACTAGTGTGAACTTTTAACCACAGGTGTGAAGGCCTTGTGGACAAAGTCAGGATTTTAAGATTACAGAAGATATAAGTGAATCTAGTTGCAGAAATGAAGAACAATATTCAGATTTGGATTACATTAGTGTATAATAACAGAAGTTACAGACTTCCTTGTCTTTTTCTTTTCATTTTATAATAGTTTCTAACCACTGGTAAACACCTTTATTTCAATAGGAACCTGAGTTAATGTTCTCTAGAAAGCCTCAGTGAATAAAACAAACAGCAGCTGTAACATGGGAACATTGTTTATTGCAGCCTCTGTAGGTGAGGGGGTGGTATTCAAATGGTTGTAATCATGCAACTTCACTACTGAACTGTTTAAGGGTCAGAATTTAGTTTAGGGTTAGGCCAAACTGTGATGACTATGAGTTCAGAAAAGCATTGGGCCAATGAGTGTCCTCACAATACTATTCGGCACAAAAAAAAAAAAAAATGTTGTGTATGTGGAAAAAAATGGTGTGTTTTTGTGTGTGTTGGGGGGAGGGGAAACAAGTGAGTGATTTATAACAGCTACTCCAGGTCTCTCCTCTCTCCCACAGCAGCACCACAAACACATCCATTACAAAAGTACTGATGTTAATGGGATTGGTGTGTGTGTGTGTGTGTGTGTGTGTGTGTGTGTGGGAGTGATAACCAGATGCTACTGGGTGAAAGGAAGGTGAAGGTTACTGAGGGTGTTTCATAGAGGTTTACTGGTGCTAAGGTTCCGGTGCACATTTCTGTACACATGTGAGCGTGTTTATGTGTGTATTAGTTTGTGCATGCATGCATGCGTGCGTGCATGTATGTGTGTGTGTGTGTGTGTGTGTGTGTGTGTGTGTGTGTGTGAATACAGGCCTACCACTGATTTGTTTATGGACCCTTGCAGAGTATAGACTAATTCCAATAACCTGCCTCCTTTCTCACTCTCTTTCCGCGTGTGCGTATGTTTTGCTCGGCTGGAGAAGCAGAGCTGAAGAGATGAAGTGATAAAAACCAGAATTGAAGAAAATACTCCAGAGAGTAAACAGAGGGAGCAAAGAAGAAATAAATAAAGAGGATGTAGAGCTTCTTGGTAATGGACTGGTTGATGCTGAGGACCACATCCGCCTCTGTGTGAGTGTGTGTGAATATACAGGCCTATACACACACACACCGTGTCTGCCTATCTCCTCTCACATTACCCTTTACATTAAAATCAGTCAGGGGGAAAATTACTGCAGACCTGGGCCACGTCTGCCCACCTGGCCCCACAGCGAGAGGGGGAGATCTAGAACGAGAGAAGGGATAAAGAGGAGAATAAGGGGATGAGGAGGTGGGGGGTCAGAGGAACCCGGAGAGGGACAGGGCTGCCCATAAGCACTGGTCTGAAGTCAGTTTCATGCGTACAGAGAATTTCTAAAGCTGTGTTTGTGCTTGAGGGTCTTAGGAATAGTGATGACTTCACCTCTGTTACCTTAAAGGCAATACAAGACAATTCTTCATTTATTCTTTATTATACTTTATATATTTACTCTTTATTGAGTGTGCTTCCACTACATTTTAATATTCGGCTACATATTAGTCCAAAGTTTATTCAAACCTGTATAATTGAATATAAATAAATTAAATGACTACATTCACATCAACGCAATAAGAATTATCAGCCGATTCAACTTTTTTTTTTCTCTCTCTCACCTTTTGGAATCATTTTCTTGCTTCTTGGTCTTTTAATTATTATCATAAGCCTCCTTTTCCAGACATCATGCAGCTACCTTGAGAAAAAAGCACAAGTATCTGCAACCAAGCCAGCACCAAAGGGCTAACGAATAGGTTGGGAACATGTTGAAATATTTAATCACTAAAAAGAATTACATTTCCCCCTGAAGGACTGAAACAAAGCCAAAACATTACATGAAAATTGGACTTCACTTGACAGAGAGTGTAGTAAATATGAAAACTAAAGAAATGAACCGGTTATATTAACAGCATCTTTTTTTCTGCTTGTTGCTGATTTGTGGTGTTCAGAATTATCCAAAAGGTGTTTTTTTTCTCTGATTAATCTCCAAAACCGTAATAAACCATTTAATGAATATTCATAAAAACATAAATAGCAGACACTGTTTTAGTAAAGACAGTAGTTGAGGTATTTACACTACCTGTTTAATTTTTGAGTAGGTCATTATAAAATAACACTTATCATTGCCTCATGTATTTAAGTTCATGATTTAGTCTAATACTTATTCAGTAAAGGTGGTGGGGTAAGTAAATAAATAAATAAATAAAAAGCAGTATTTCCCAGATAAATGTTAATCATATAAAGAAACACATCTAAGATGAATGATAATATTTAAGAATAAAACAATTTCTTCAAGTTGTAAGAGAAGTTTTTTTTTTATTACCAGTGCTATTTACATAGAAATAATACAGCCTTATCCCTTTTCCCCTTTTTAAATGTGCACATGTGCACACACACAAACTCACATATGCAAGCATATACACATCCCCAAACATTCAGGCACGCTCACACACATACAGGTCCACACACACACACACACACACACACACACACACACACACACACACACACACACACTGTTGTATCCAAGAATATCTCATTAAACCAGAAATAAGACACATATCTTTCTAGATCTTATACAATGTCCAAAAAAATTGGAAATGACCTTGAAATAATATGTGAAGTAGAGCTAACTCATGATGACAAACAGTATTATAAGTGATAGACGTTCAGTGAAAGAAATGTTTTGTATTGGAGCTGAAAGAGCAAAGACAGAATGGAATTGAAAAAGGACTTAGGAAAGTTTTTGTATTGAATTATATCAGCTAGCTCAGTTGTATATCTCCTTTTCGTAGCAGTATAATGAGGACATATTGTTTCTTTTAATGACTGATTCTTTAGATGGGAGCCCTGACCCTGAAACTTTGGAGTAATCTATTTGAATAATTTAGAAAATAAAGAACATGTCCACTGCAGTACAGAGATTTTCAGGTGCACACCCAAGCCTCTGCTACGTTTCATTCTGTCTGTTGAAAACATGGCCACTAGATGGCAACGAGTGCTTCAGAGCAGGCAGTGGTAATGTCACAGATGTTGTCTGCCCCCTCTTTTGTTTTCTCTCTTTAGAGGAAGGAGACCTCAGCTGTTGAAGGAGATTCTCCATTATGGGTTCAATGTTCTTTTGAAAATCATTTTCATTAAAACATGTTTTTTAAAAGGGACAGTAACAAAAGGAAGGTCAGGTGAAGCAGTGTGCGGAGCAGAACTATCAGGGCCGCCTGGATGGGTGTGATATTTGTGCGTGTGTGTGTGTGTGTGTGTGCGTGTGTGTGTGTGTGTGTGTGTGTGTGTTGTGTGTCAGTGAGTACAAGTGTCTTGTATAATTGTGTCTGTGTTTTGAATAAAGGTATAGACATCCTTCATTTAGGGTACGATCAAGAATCTATTTTGTGCATTAACAGAGTTATAGCTGAGATTTGTGCAAAAGGAAGTCGCGAGAGACAGTGTGTTTGTGTCCAGGTTCTATAAAGCAGCAGCCTTTAAATCGGCATAAAACAGAGGAGAAGATGTTAAAATGTTCTGACTAAACACACCCCGCCCTGATTGCCTCATGGATTTGTATGTGAACATTAAAGCATGTATTCAAACCTAGTCCTTTGTCTTTATAATATTGAGGATAGAGTGGTACCTTAGCCATAAAGACAGATATAGAGCAACAGAATAAAAATATTGCTTTGAAGCAATGTTTCTAAAAAACAGAAAAAAAAGAAAAGAAAATGCAGTGTGAAATTAAGAAAAAAAAAAGTCCCCTTTGGCATTTCTCTCTAATGTGTTACTAGAGCATTAGAAGATACCTTCGTTAACATCAAGGGGAAGGCGAGAAGCATTTTTGCTGGATGTAATCGCAACAGATTTTGTAACATTTCAAGTCCGGTAATCCAGGAGGGGATGCGCTTTGGAGTGTCCACTGGGCACCAAACATCACTTTCCCAGAAGCTATCCCATTCTCCGCCTCCGATAATATGACTCCATTTCAAAGTCGCAGTTCATCAATTGTGAAAATCAGCGTTGTGATTTTAAAAAGTCCTCCATAGAAATCTCAGCAGTACTTCTCACTCCACAAGGTGGGGTTTTCTCAGTTCATCTCCTGAATTAGCTGGGCCTGCATTCAGCCCAAGAATGGTCCTTTACCACGCTGTGGTTTCTCCCATCTCCTGGCCTTGGTGGGACATGGGAGCACTGTAGCTGGAGTTACTGGCCAGGGAGAAAGGAGGGCTGGGTCCGCCTCCATATGCTTCACCTGGGACAGCTTGGAGAGAGCTAGGTAAGCCCGGCTCTGGACTGGGGGTTTCTGCGTGGGAGATCATGTCCGTGAACCTTTGGTCATCTGCAGGGTGGGGGCCTGAGCCCTCCATGGCTCCAGGCCCAGAACCTAAAATATAGGGTGACTCTGCTGGGGACTGAGCCTGTGAGGATGGGGGGCCATGTGGGAAGAAGTCGTAGTTAGTTCCTGGTCCGTAGTAGTCTCCTTGGTATTCTGTGGAGGAGCAGAGGAATAGACGAGGTTAGACTCGAAATATACATAAAAAAAACCCCAAAGCAGTTTTGCACAGCTCCCCCTCTACCTAAGTGGTGAAATTGATCATGTCCAATTTCCAACCATCCAGTCTCCAACAGCCTCATTTGAGTGTATAAACAACTCCACACCTCTCCACCTCAGTTCTCCCGCCTTTTGCACAGTGCATTCATCTCCCTCACTCATTCAGCCCGCAGCCATGCGTGCACCTCGATAGATTCCCCTGCTGAAACTTCTGGACTTGGATGAGAAACTCCAAAATGAGATTCCATCCTCCCTGCAGCCCAGCCAGGTTCTGTGCTCAGCAGCCTTGTTGCCTGAATCTCTGTCATGTCTGGTGCAGCTTCCAGCCCCAACCCTCTACTCTGACTCTCTGGGCTCTTACTATTTCCTGAACTCCACACTCCACTCTGCATCTTTTCCAGCAGCCACTCCACAATTTCAGCTCCTCTAGACACATGCATTCATTTTCCATCTGTAACATTCTGCCTCTGAGGTACATTTCAGGTTGTTTTTTTGTTTTTTTTTACTTTTTCACATGTTTGTATTTTATGCATCTCACAAAGTTTTGCATCACAAACCTAAAAAGCTTTCTATAGAATCCTTATTATGTGCCGCTTATAAAAAAAAGGTGCTATATTCAGTAAAATAATGCAAAAATATATAAGAAATAGAGGAAAAACTGGAAGAAGATGGATGGATGGATGGATGGATGGAAGGATGGACGGACAGACGGAAGGAAGGATGGATGGAAGAATGGATAGATGGACAGATAGACGGACGGACAGACGGATGGATGATGGATGGATGGATGGATGGATAGACGGACGGACGGACGGAAGGACAGACGGACGGAAGGAAGGAAGGATGGATGGATGGATGGATGGACGGACAGATGGATGGAAGGACAGACAGACAGACGGAAGGAAGGATGGATGGATGGATAGACGGACGGACGGATGGATGGATGGATGGATGGAAGGATGGATGGATGGATGGATGGAAGGATGGATGGATGGATGGATGGATGGATGGACGGATGGATGGAAGGATGGATAATACAAAAATGTCATTTCAGTACGTTTCAGGATGTTTTCTGTAAATGACAAAGCCTCTCAAATCCTTCCAACTTTCTTGCTCAGCAGTATCACTAGTGAAAGTCTGATTCATGACAGAAGCCTCTGAAGTCTAAACTTTTCTGGCATTTATCAGAATTGATCTCAGTGCACTGCAGAGAAAACTGGCATGTTAATGAAACATCCATTCCCAGTTTGTTGTTTTTCAAAGAAAATCAGAGAAACAGAGTAAGATTTTACAACATTTCTGACTTCACTTGTGACGATGAGTTACACTGTTATTATTCCTCAGAGAGGCTGACACAATTTAAGCCCCATAAAATATCAGACATCTTTTGTCCCATGGTAAAGTTGTTATTTAACAGATGATAGATATGCATTTTCAACTAAAGGGACATTTCATTCAAAACACAAGGAAAGAATCAGTGCTGCTATGTAGACTTGCATATAGTTCTGGTTTTATTTACTCAGATACTTATGTCTAATTATATTTTTTGTCCATTTATATCACTATAATTGGGATGGATGGCATTTAATTCACCTCTATCAAAGCAGGCACAAGCCCAAATCAGAGGCTGGTGTTAAAACGTGATTAAATAAACCAGTGTGCATGGCTACACCAATTACTAAAACTGAATGACAACTTTGTATAATCCAGGAGAACAGGCCTGTTTCTGTTATTACACACTATATATACAAACAGAGACCTAAGTTCAAGTTACTTTGGGCAATTTCTATTGTTAAACATCTTGAAATTTGTCACAGCAGTTTTGTACACACAGTGTGTAGTGTATTTATTATTTTTGGTGCCATATAGTTTCAATTATATTATTATTTGATTTGGTACTGAGAATACATTAGAATAAACTAGACTAGAATAGACTAGAATAGAATATAGACCAGAATACACTAGATTAGACTAGACTAGACTAGACTAGAATAGAATAGAATAGAATAGAATAGAATAGAATAAACCCTTAGTGTCACTGTTAAAGGAACAGTGAAAATCACTTCAGCAGCTCTGTTTCTGTTTAACAGTAGATTCTTAAAGTGCAAATGAAAGACTGTGTATAAAAAGTATCACAAAAAATTATACTGAAAAATAATGACATTATACAAAACTACAAAATAATACTGAAACCCACAAAAGGCTAACTACACCACAGAAAAAGAAAACATATACAACATATAAAGATTGATGAAAAGGTAATAAAATATATGCACAAGTTAATCCTAAAAACAAGGTGCCTGAGATGCATAAGATCTCTATGTGCTCAAGTTCGTATAATATAACCACAGCCTTACAACAAGGGGATGAAACCAAACATTTATAACAATGCTGAGGTGGCAAAAATAGAGAAAACCCAATTTCTAACGACACACTTTCACTAAACCTGTGTTCTGTGATTGGTGAGCTACAAATAAAGCTGCCAAAACACAAAAACACTTACAAAGCTTTCATTTACTCCACATAAAGACAGCTGCTCTGCATAGCACTTGGCCTCATTAAGAATTGCAAACCTCTACCTGCCTTCTTCTCACCATTTTCACAGTCTCCTTCTAAATTTATAGCCTAAGATCTCTTACATTAAACCCATTCTGTTTCAACATCACCTTGAATTGAGATCAATGGCAGACTTTTCAACCCAGTAGCCCAGCTGTTGCGCGAATATTTCACGACTCACACCATATGTTACTCTCGCTCCTATTTCTGTCTAAATATGCAGAATCAGCGACAGATCGGTTGGATATCAAGGCCTAATAATCTAACGCTGCTTTTATTTGGGTGTGCATCACTACGTGGCACTGTGGCTGGTAAATCCTGGATCAAGTGAACCACCGTCAGCTGACATGAGTTTCACAAACAAGCTAATTATTTGATGTCACAAACAAGCCCCTGCCAGTTTGGCTGACCTTGGAAATAAGCAACAAGCTCATGTTGTGTGTTTTGTGTGTATATATGTGTGTGGTTGTGCGAGCGGTAGGTGCGGCGGTGGGGGGTTGAGGGAAGGCGTTGGCTCTGCAAACCATAATTACGCTCACGCATCCACACCACCAAACACAGACATTCCAGTTTCTGAGCGGGAGCAGAGGAACATAAGGAAGCGGAGAGCTCAGATAAAGGCGAGCAGACTGGCCTGTGCTGCTGCGGCACAAAAGGGTGTGAAAAGCAGCGTGTGAAGAAAGCACGAGAGATGAAGGTTTTGTCCTCTGTTTTCCCCTCCCACTCCCTGTGTGTTAGCCTTGACGGCTCCAGTTGATTGCATCCTCAATGCCCAGGCCCTTCAGGTAAATGTGCAGGAGTTGTATAGAAACAGCAGCTCTCAAACTGTCCATCAAAACAAACTGCTAATATACATGACAGGTGCATCTGGTTTATTCCTTCAGTTCAATGGAGAGCTGTCGCTGTGTTAGTACTAGTGTTGTTATCTGTTGCCTACCTGGTATTGTCTTGGATTTTTTTTTTTTTTTTTTTTTTTAATCAACAACCAGGCTACCAATGGAGGGTCTGTAAACACCTCACAATTGTGATATTTTTTTTCCCTTCAAGTGTTATGACAATCTTTTTCAAAAAAAGATATTGATTTGAGGCTGTCTCCACATTAACAGCAGATGAAATTGTATTCTGTCACATGTGATTATAAAGGAAAACCTACAGTGTGAAAAAGGCATACTATCATATTAACAGCAATTTATTCTCACATGTTGGAAAAAAAAAAAAACATATCAGTTACCTTTTATTGCCAGTGTTGAAAGTAAAAAACCTTCACTCTTTTCATAACTACAAATGTTGTGGGGAAAAAAACAAAAAAACAAATGTAAAATCAATCTTTGAATGCAGGTTTTAGTTTACAAATTCATCTTGACTATGAAAACTATTTTTAATTTGTAAAACCTGTAACAAACAGCCATTTAACAGACATTACAACATGTTTTCACTGCATTTTAGCTGTTTCATGGCTAAATCTATGACTAATGAGGGGGCTCTGACCATCTGCAGATTGCAGGAATGTAGACAGACATAGATGTAGGATAAAAAAATATATATTTCAATATGAAGTTGTATGTCATTACATTGTTAATAAGAACCTGTCTTTCCATGTCAGCTTGTTTCTGTTATTATTTCACCATTCTATTATTTCTATAAAACTTCAGGAAACTAATCAAAAGTTCATTTTTTTTCCAAGGTAATTTACAGTCACAAATCTTTACCTTGAAAAAAAGTTTCTTTGAACCTAGAACTGTGGTAGCTTTGTTGTATATGAACAGAATTGGCAACTTCTGCATAGAAAGTGATGCTCAAGAACTGAGTTTTTGTCTAATAATAATGTAAATATAATGAAAGATACCAGAGTAAATAGTTCTCTGTTGGTAAAAGGCACATGATTAAAATCTCATTAAAGGCATGTATTTACTTGTTGTTGATATTTGTTAAGAGTGTCAAACACAAACACATCAATGCCATTAACTTCTTGAAGAGACTTTTGTCTTTTGACTAAAGTATGCGAGAAATGCTGAAGCACGTTACTAGCTTTAAGCATAGAGTAACTTTTTTTATGTAAGTGTGTTTGTTCTTGTTTGGAATTAACCCTGTGATTTGCACTTACACATTATAGTTTTTACCTAATACTCTGAGGTAAATCAGAGTAGAATATTGTTTCATTTGGTTATGGGTTTTAACTCAAAGGAACTGAGGCTACATTCTGACTAAATACAGCTCGACAATAGTGGCTAAATAATTACGTATCATGAAATACAACAAATGATTTAAAGCAGGGGTGTCAATCATGTGGCTCGGGGGGCAAATCCAGCCCGCCAAAGGGTCCAGTCCGGCCCCTGTGATGACTTTGTGAAATGTTAAAATTAAAATAATATATTAACAATCATTTAATTCAGTTCCATAGACAGAACAATTCAATTAAAGTGGGTCAAATCTGTAAAATACTACCATAATATCTAATAAATACTCACAACTCTGTAAACATTTACATGTATTTACACCAAAAACAAAAAAAAAATGTGAATAATGTGAGGAAATATGAACAATTTGAAATGTCTTAAGTGCAGTTTTAACAACATTATTATCAGTTATTGAATGTTTTGTGTATTTGTAGATTCGCTGTGATCTGTAAGTTATAAACCGAAGCATAATATTGTTAAAATGACACCTATTTTTTCAGTCTGTCCATATTATTCACATTGTTTTAAGGCATAGTTTGTAGATGTAAAAATTTTCAGAACATAATTTTACTTTTTTCACTAAAATATAGAGAAAAGTGTTGTTGAGTTGACATTATTTATATATTATTATGTTATAATTTTACTGGTGCGGCCCACTTCAGATCGAATTTGGCTGAATGTGTCCCCTGAATTAAAATGAGTTTGACCCCCCCTGGTTTAAAGTGCTGGTGCTGCTACCGTCACATAAGCGTTGAGGTTAGATCTGTACTGTACATGGATGTACAACAGTCTTTATGTTATCTCCTTGGAGACTGATAACAGGCAGACACTGGTTCAGCTCACTTTTGGTACTGCTGAGGTTTTCATTTTAAGTCACCCATTGTCACCTTTTACACTAAAACTGAAACCGGGGGGGTGGGGGTTTTCTCATGGATTTTTTGAACCCAGAATCATAATGATACAATGTATTTGAAGATACATGAACTGAAAAAATAGTTTTCCATTATCATAAGATACTTCATGTTTTACCTCCGTAATAACCATAGGCTCCAGGTCCCAAAATGTCATCTTCTATCCTGCCACCCAGCGGCCTCATCCTCCTCGGGCCCCTGAAGAAAGCATGCCGTCGGGCCCCCAAAGCACTCAGCTGCTTCATTCGTCGCTCTTTGGATCTTCTGTTCTGAAACCAAACCTGCAAGTAACCAAAGACATTCACACACAGTTATTGGCTGCTGTGATCTTTCATTTCATTTTCTACCTCTTCTATCACTCTTTCCTTTTCAGTTTGCATGCCACCTTTCCATTCCTCACTAAGTCATATCTGTCTTGTTAAGAAAATATGTTGTTGTTAGCTTTTGACACTAATCAAAATAACGACATGACTGTTGCATCCTACACATGAAACGTGTGAAGAATGAGAGAAAGGAAAACAAATTAACATCTATTAACTAAAAACTGATTGTAGCTCGAACAATGATCATATTAGATTTTGTTTAGGGTGTGTTGAACAAAATACAGAGTAATGTTTGTTTCCGGCAAGATTAGCATATTTAAGACTTTCCAAAAGGAACATTAAGTATGATAAAATCAATATTGGCCCATAATTAATAGCAACACCAGAGGCATTTGTTTCTGTAAATCTCTCAGTTGGAAAGGGTTCAGTTTATGTAAATACATCAAAAGTAGCAGTGTGTGGCAAAAAAATGAGAGAAAATTAAAGAAACAGGCTTTAAAAACGAAGCATCTTATCTGAGACCAAGCAAAAAATATGATGCTTCAACTCAAAAACACCTGCTTTATTTTTCAGTCATTAATACATTTTCCTCTTACAAAATGGGATTAATAGGTAAGTAATTTAAATGCACCACAACTACACATGTTAGAGTTCAAATAGAAGCTATAAATCATGCTACAAAAGAGCTTATCACAGACATTAAATAAACTGTTTCTGCAGAGGAACAAAGATGGATTTCAAAACTGCAAAACTACACACCATATGGAAGAATGTCTTTGCATTATAAGCACATAACACATCTTGTTTCGCCTTTGCATCACTGCTGCATAATGATGTATGTTCACACCAGCTAGGCTACACCAGAGGCAGAATCCCACTGTGCTGCAGATTAACAAAAACACACACACACACTCACACACACAAAAAAAACCCTACCTAAAACCACTTAGGCACTGCTCTCTGTACTCCAGCAGCAAAGGCGACACCTGCTTATTGAGAACAATCGTCTAACTGTAGGGTACATTTTTATGGAAATGCTCTCGCTCCCCTCGAGAGAGCGTTGCTTAGGGATTACATACACATGCTGGAGAAGCAGCGTGGCTCACAGGGCTCCCCGCGTTGAGAGCAGTGGTATTTAACAGACACTGAACGAGGAGGAAGATGACGAAACAGAGCCTCCATTTTGGCTCAGAGCGTCATAGCAAAACACACACATACATACTCACACAAACACACACACACACACAGGGGTGGAGATCACAGATGGAAGGATGGACTGCATGATTCCCTGAACGCTTGATTTGCTTTATTGATTGATTGACTGATTGGCTGACAGATTGATGAGCTCTGTCGGTGCAGTTCACACATACACACACCTTCATATGTGAGGTCCTGCTCTGCTGTAATAAGCAGTGGGAACTGGCTGTAAGTGAGTAAGAGCAGAGAGGTGGGAAAGGGGAGGGTGGTATGTAAATCTGTGAAATCAGCGATAATTACAGTGAGTGCACAAAAAGCCACATCACAGTTGGCAGAGATGGTGCTAATCATCCTGACACAGTCTGCACCCAGACACCAACCGTGTGTGTATGTGTGTGTGTGTGTATGTGTGTGTTTGAAGAAGAGTGAATGAAAGGACAGCAGAGGTCCACAACACCATGCACTTGTTTTGTGTTTGTGTCAGGGCTTCCTCTTGCTTTTGGCACAAACAAAACCAACCTATTACCAAATCAATGGCTGTGAAATATGTTTTATTATTAAAGTAAATTACTATGTGCACATATTTGGGTTGGTCCTTAAATAATCTATGCACCAATAGGATGGATACATGTTAATATCAGAAAATATATTACATAAAACCATTTTGAAAACCTGTGATTTAGAAAATATGTTTAAGAGAGGATCCAAACTGATAATAAAATATAATAAGAAGAATAATATAATTTCAATTACCATAAACGCTACATTTATGCAATAATTACAAGCATAATATCATTTGTTAGGCATGAATTTACATTTAAGCTTCTAGTTAATCACAACTAGTATTTTGTTTTGATTTTAAATCCTTATTTTTTTATTATTTCTTAGGTAAATTTCGTTTTATTCGGCGTCTTATTAATTTAACCAAACATTTTTCACGCAGCACGCGCCGTGCATACTGACTGTGGATCCTGCTGATATAGACCACATCATGTTTGGACATTTTTCTAATAGATAATGAGGCCTTCAATTAAACGTCGGTGCTTTTCAGTAGAATTAAAAAGTAATTTCACTGATTTATAATGTGCCGTTTCTCTCTCATTTGTCCTTGTCTCGGTGCCTCGTCCCTCACAGCTTTTTCCGACCACCAGGACCCGGTTTACGCACCGACAACGCACATCTGGTCTTACCTGGATGACTCGCATGTTTAGTCCCGTTTCCTGGGCCAGCTGTTCTCGGATGTGTCGGGTCGGTTTCGGCGTCGCCACAAACGCGGCCTTTAACGTTTCCAGCTGCTTGGCCTTGATGGTGGTCCGGGGCCCCCGCCTTTTGGTCCCAGAGTTCTGCTCCTCGTTCTCAATATTGTTCGTTTCCTTATCAGAGGACGTTGAATTGTCCGTTTCTTTTATGTCGTCCTGTATTGGGTCCTGCAGATCCGGCGATAAACTCCTATCTGTACACGACGACACTGGGGAGCAGGAGAGCAAAACAAACAGAGGAAGGTCACGATCCCAAATGTCAGGGGGGTCTGCATTAATTAGAAAAGGAAATGCAAGCCTGCATGCACAAGGAAAAAAAAATGCACATGAACTGCGCTTCACTATTATTCCTGCAGCATTTTGTAAAATAAAATAAAACAAAATCAAATATCCTTGTAGCCTATTGTGTATTTTTTTGTTGCAGAAATTGACCAAAACAACAAAAAATAAATTAAAATAAATTAAATATTTCTGCCAAAAATATCCACTTATATTATTATTAGCCTATTATTAACACTGCAAAGCACAGGGTCAAAACAGCCACTAAAATACCCTGTAAATAACATAGAACGCGTGGAGTAAGGGACTGTCCTTGTGGGTTTTCTTTCTATAAAAGCTGAATAGACAGGAGAAGAGGAGCAGCACACACGGACAGACTGCATCCTCATCCCCACGGACCCTGGCGTGAAGCTACAGAAAACAATTGTCCTGTGGAGGCAAATATTGAAACCATTCATCTGACAAAGCTGTTGTGAAATGCTCTCCACGGATTACTGCAAATGTGAAAAACAAATCACAGTCGCCCTCACAGGACAGTATAAGCCCTCACCCCTGCCTTTGTCCCTTTCAGGTAATTAAACACATCCTAGTTAATATCAGCCTTCAAATGTGGATTCACGTCACATGCACTAGCTATACAGATAAAATTGAGTTTTTTTTTTTAAGATAAAATAAGGGGAAAAAGAAAAAAAAAATCACACGCATCATTGTAAATATTGACGGGAAAGCTGCAGAGACATTTAGAACTGCATTGTTTACCTGAGTTCAAGTTGACTTCCTTAATGGCCCCAGAACTCATATAATCTTCTTTGCACACAAACTTATTTTCGTCTATCACATAGAGTTCCTCTCCCGTGGACAGCTGCTTGTTACACACCATGCAGGTGAAGCAGTTCAGATGAAACACCTTGCTGCGGGCTTTGCGGACCAAGTCGCTTGGTGAGATTCCCTGCAGACAACCCGCGCATTTTGTGCCAAACCGCCTGAGCAGAAAGGAAAAAAAAAAAATTAAAAAATAAAACAATAACATTTCTCTCTCAGTTGCATATTATTAAGGCCAACGGCGGCAGCAGAGTTCAAGGCCTGGTGGAAATGAGTCATTAAAAAAATGCACACCCATTATATAGGATAAATAACATTATTGTTAGTATAATTGTTATAGTTAATATATTAAAATTATCCACTGTTGACGTTTGTGAGTATGTGTATAATAATAAAAGTAATAAATAACCCCTTATATTTTTGGAGCGACAAATATTTAGCTATGATGACTTAATATTATAATACTGAAACTGGAACTGTATTCACGGCTGAAAATATACAAAAGGAAAGAGAAAATAGTCTGTAAATCTGTAATAATAATAATAATAATAATAATAATAATAATAACCTAACAATACTAATAAAAAACAAAATATAGCCTATACACGCTAGCTATATTTACTTAAAATATTAAAAATACTATATAGCTACGACTAATATACAATAACCACAAAAACAAACATGAACATATTTTAGAATTGACTAATTATTTGCATCGGCGATCATGAAACAGAAAAAGCTCAAGCTACACTAACAAAAAAGAAAAGAAAAAAGAAAAGAAAAAAAACAGTAGATAAAAAACCACACACACATACACACACCCTCATAATTTTGATGGAGGTGCTCTGACAATAACCCCACGCAAAACGTATTAGTGACAATCAACACATTGTAGCCAAGGATATATTATGGGATTAAGCAGAGTAGGAGCATCTTAGCGTGAAAATCTTCTCTTAATCCATATTCACCCTCTTAAATACTGGGTGGGAAGACTCATCAATTTGATACACAAATAGCCTCAAATAAATTCATCCAAATTTCTGCCCTGATTTGACAAATCTGAGTCAGTGTAAGTGTGAGCTGGGCACCAGAGGAGGTGTGTTTGCATTTCATATTCCAAACATGTGAAAGAAGCCCTTTGTCTACTCTACAGTATCTGTGGGTTTGTGTCGCCTGCATCGAAGCTGTTATTAATATGAAGAGTTTTTCACTGTGCTGGAGGCTCACACCGGGCCTGCTCTACTTGGAATTTGTCTCGGCCTGTCGGGGGCTGCCTAAGCCTTTGGGTGAAAGCAAGCACTCCCTTTGTGGAGCATTGTTTTTACACTAATGTAGTCTTGTCTCTCCATTTGCAATGGTATCGCTTCACCATCCCCTTTTCACATGCATGGCCAAGCCTCCCCCAGTGTAAGGGCACAACTCTACTTACACAACAAATGGACACATTAGGGTGATTACTGTTTCGCCTGGCTAATGGCTGCCCATTTAAATCCACCGCTTGATGGGACGTGGGTAATATGACGGCCAAGGCCGTCCGAGGCCAATAATAGCCCGTCCCAACAAAGGCTTATGTGTGTTACATGTCATTAGACAATTTGGGGGAAAATAACTGACACATACAAATGAAAATGATGCTAAGAGAGTGTGACGAGACAAACAAGGGCTTCACTTATCTCTCAATTACCTGAAACACTTTTTTAGGAATTGTGAAGCGGTTAATGGCATAATGGGTGTTTGAAAAGTGTTGTGTGGCTCTGACAAATAGATAAAAGCTCAACGGGCAGAATGCACTGCTACACACAAGAAATACAGTGATTAAATACAATTTTAGATGCCCGGTCTTTTACAGGAAAGGCCCACTTAGGGATCAGGAAGACCAAGACCTGATCAGTGTATCATAGAGATTGTTTTTTATTTTAAAACAAATTATTCCTGAAGTATATTTATATGCTTTTATTAAAGGTGGAAATATTTAGCCTATCTGTTCTATTCTTAAAATTCGTCTCGCTTTTAAATTTTGACACTGAACAAATTCTGTGTGATTAAATGAACTTCTCTCTCTCTCTCTCTCTCTCTTTTTTTTTTTTTTTTTTTTTCTATGTTTAAGTCTCTAGATATTGGCTGTGGTACGATGATACATTTAATGTCAACTGGAATTTGTAGAACTCAAGCTTGCATGGCTCACTCTGTTACCTGAAAAAGTCCATTTTGCAATAGAGCTTTCCATCCCTGGAGAAGCACTTTTCAGTGAGGTTGCAGTTGCACTCACAGCACTGGACGCACTTGGCGTGCCAGGCTCTGTCCAGTACGTTGAGGAGGAACCGGTCCAGGATGGGCCGCTCGCACCCGGCACAGTGGACCATCATGTTTCCGGCCTGCAGGATGCCGAGTGCCGACCTTCCCGCTCGGACTGCGCTTCTCGGACTGGAGCAACCCGGGTCTACGCGGAACAACGTCTTGGCTCCGGGACGTGCGCTGTCAGGCTAAAAACTGGACGAACCTCCCGTTCGAAGGCGGAACAGAGTCAATCCGGGGTGTTGTTGTAGTCCGGGTCCTGTGAGGCGGATGTCCTGGCACTTGTCACAATCCACAATCCAGAGGAGAGGCAGAGGGTTCAGCCGCACCAGCTGCTGGACATCATGACTGACAAACCGCACATGTTCTCTCACTAGCACACAGTTAAAACAACATAACTCAAGGCTGTTTATTTCTAAAACCTCATTCTCCGTTTAAGACGTGTTTTGAGTCCACTCATTTCCTTAAGGCTCATCTCGCGTCGCCACTTTCACATCACTGTGCCGGGGTTATCACGAGGTTTTGCAAGAGCGACGCGCACCCTGCGCTCAGATTGGATGACGCCCTCGTTAATTCCCGTGCCAGGAGAGCCAATCAGAGCACAGTTGTTATGGTTACACGTCCATAGCCTCCGAGCGGACCCGAATCACACGCTGCCCAAAAATACCAGGGCCGTGGATGCAGGGTGTTTCTGGTTACGCTTCTACAGACCATCATGGATGGTTTCGTGGTGGGTCATGGAGGCGTCTCTGATTTCACAGGGATAATTAAGCTGCAGGATGAAATCCAAGAGCACATCAACAACAATCTGAAGGACTTCAGTGTCCATAAAACGTGAAGGTTAGGAAATACCTGCAGCACCACGATGAACAGATGCAGTGGGAGTAGCAAATACTACACAACTATTTAATGGCCTTGTGACAAAATGCCCCTGCATTACATTGTGGCTGTGTGGGTGAGGGCGGGGAGGAGGGGGGTCTTTTCTCATGCAGAAAGCTATTTACAGGGAAATGCGATGGATTAGCCGCAGCTCATCAATAGGGAAAGCCTGGTCACCCGGTGCTTTAACAGAGTGGCCACCAATCGAAGGGAATTTCAATATTTACCAACAGCCTCATTTTGTTAGTTGCTGTTAAGCAAACACGCACTACGCTAATTCATGTTAGCGGAGGGGAAGACTTGTTTAAGCATTATTTCACCCTATTAATGGTTCATTTGAATGATATAAGGTGTGAATTTTGACTCATTAAACTCGATTATGTGCCATTCAAGACATTTAGTGGACCTGTAAACAACAGGGATGTTAGTTTAATAAGATGAAGGAGGAATACAAAAAAATCTATCTATCTATCTATCTATCTATCTATCTATCTATCTATCTATCTATCTATCTATCTATCTATCTATC
>JAPSES010000081.1:6134383-6146166 GCA_029822895.1 Maxillicosta whitleyi | reverse complement strand
CGGACACATCCGTACGTATCCCGGGGGGGGTCACTGAGGGAAGAGTACGGGGTATTCAGATGGCTGCAATCTGTAACTTCATCAGAAGATGTCACTAAATATTACACACACTAGTCACTTTTCTATTGGACACATGCACAAAACTTTACTGATATTTATAAAATTACGGAAAAACAGAAGTGCGTAATGTCAGTTTTTCCATTAAATCACAAATGCGATGATTTGTTTATTTGTTGTCTTGAAATGATGTGAGAAGTCATTCCATAAACATAGCGACGGACTAATATCATATTAGTTTACAGATATATTCATTATTATTATATATTACCCCTCTATTTCTTATTAAATTATAAAAGTATTCAGTTTACATTTGTGTGTGGCATACTGCACCTGTTTCTTTTAAAAACTCTTCTTCTTCGTTTGTTGTAATGTCCGTCCACATCTGTTTTTTTTTTTTTTATTTTTCCATTAGATACATATTTATGCGCAAGTTATATTTGTGATATTTGAGGGTCAATGGAAAAGCGACCACAGAGTCTTAAAAAAGTAAGGTCAATATTTATGAATTTATTTATGTATGTATTTTAGGATGACACATGGAAAGACCAAAACAAAGACACTAATTTTTAGTTTGTTGGGCTAGTTTCTGGATGAATATTCATTTGGATCTGTGGTAAATTTCCAACTCAAAGTAATACAAGACCTACAGTAATAATAATTAAAGAAGGAAGCGCAACAGCATGACCAGGTGATGTATTTTTCATATGTTTTATGAAGCAATAAAGCTTTATGGCATAGGCATATATTTATACCACTACAAATGAAAATAAGTATTATATATAGAAAAGTTGTCAGCTTTGTCATTAAAACAAATCAAATAGTCAGTGAGTGACTGATTTAGAATGCAAGCACCTGTTGGCTGTTTTATAACGACAGAACTGATTTTTTTTTTTCTCCCTATGTACTCAGCATTTCCTTTTTTAAATTCATCTTCATTTAAAACCACAGGGAATTAATTTCCAAAGATGTGCATGGAATTACCTTTGTGCAAAGCGCCTCTACTCAATAGGAACCTGCACTCATGTGAATAAATGTGTTCTTATTAGATGGACGTGCCGGATGGGAAGCTATAATCAGGGAAAACAAGCATGGCAGGAGTCTCGACTAACAAATATAACCTTCTCAATTACTCACAAAAAAAAAAAAATTACTTAATCAAACAACTGCACTCATCTATCGCCACGTGAAAATGAAACCTCACATGATTCTGCATCCAAATAAATGGATGCAGGCCTTTGCGTACACGTTTGATGCTGCATCCTATGTAAGCCAACATGTGAATAGATAACTGGACCATTCATCTCCAGGTGAGCGGGAGTCAGAAGTGCCGCTAGATAAGTATTCATCAGGTTGAGTTTCTTCCTGCAGTCAACCGCTGGGTAAAGTGGTGTGACTTTTTATGGAATGGTGGAAAAAAGACAGGTGTATGGGACCTGAGTAGTGTAAAGAGTAAAAGCCTGACTGGATGGCTCATACTGTGCCGAGTTCAGCCCCTGTCATTGAGGTATAATGAGGGAGATCACCTTTTGCAGTGGGCCATCCTAATGAGGTAATGAATGGGGGTGTGCATCGCACCTTTGCCCTCACCTACTCTATTAATCAGAGTAGGGTCGCACACAGCCGCCAGGACCCAACCTCCCCCATCTGGCAGCACTAATGGACCAAGCGATGGATTGAAGGTGCTTTTAGTTAAAGAGATCTGGTTAGCAACCAGAAGAGGAGAGGCTTCCCTCCTCTAGAAGAGAAACCAGAGGAAAAAATAAAGGGATGGAAATGTTTGACTGGGAAAACCTTTTACACCTCCAAGGTAGAAGGAGTGAGGAAAATATGTTACGTTGACCTTTGATCCCATCGTAGACACCCTAAGGAAAGATTAGGATTCAGGAGGGTCAGCCAACTACATCTGGTTTGGCACTGGCAGTATCAGCGTCTGACAGGCATTTGTGCTTCGATATAAACTACAGTGAACAACAGTGGCACTGTGTACAGCACGGGTGTCAAAAATGTGGCCAAATCCGGCCCACCAAAGGATCCAGTTCGGCCCTTGAGATGAATTTGTGAAATGCAAAAATGACACTAAGATATGAACAGTCTTTTTAGTTCAGGTTTCACATTCACCAGTAAAATACTCTCACAATAACATATAAATAATGACAACTCCCAATTTTTGTCTGTGTAAGTGTAAACAGTTTCATGTATTTACACTAAAATAAAGTATAATTTAGCACAAAAAAAAAAAAAAAAAATGTGAATAACCTGAACAAAAATGAACAACCTGAAATGTCTTAAGAGAAGTAAATACAATTTTACCAACATTCTGCCTGCTGTTAAATGTTTTGTGTATTTGTTGATCCAAAGTGATCTATACTTTACAATGTGCATGTGTAAATGATAAACTGAAGCAGAATATTGTTAAAATGACACTTATTTTTTTAGTTTGTTCATGTTATTCACATTTTTTGAACAGATAGTTTGCAAATGTAGATATTTTCACAACGTAAATGTACTTTGTACTGTAAATGACTTTGGTGCGGGAAGGTAGCCGGTTCGAGACCCAGGTGATCCCTTGGGAAAGGTTCTTTACACTATACATCCCAAAAAGCCACAAGGGGGCGCAAGTCTCATTGTGCCGGTCCCCAGCCCGGTTGTGTCAGGAAGGGCATCCGACTTAAAAACCTCTGCCAAATAAACATGCGAAGGCGACCCCGAGAGGAAAAGAAGCCGAAAGAAATCATCATCAAATGTACTTTTTTCAACCTAAAACATAGAGAAAAGGTTCGAGTTGACATTTATATATTATTATGTTATTATTTTACTGGTTCAGCCCTGCAGATCATATTTGGCTGACCTAAAATGAGTCTGACACCCCTGTTAGACCCCTATAGACTGTATAGCATTAGTGCCATTTGAAAACCAGGAGTTTGTGATGGACTGTCACCATGTAGGCTTTTAGGTGCTAGGAATGACCATATTTGGCACGAGGTAAGTGTTAATTTAAAGCAGTAAACTTCAATAAGGGCTGAATTACAAAAATATTTTTTAGTTTTATTAGTGGAACGTGGTAACCTCAACTACAGGGTGTCAGGGAAAAGTATGTTTTGTTAGATAAACTGCATTAGGAGGCAAGCAAACACTCATGTTCATTTTCAGATTTCTTACAAGAATAATAAAATGAATAAGATTAGACTGACTCTTGGAAAAAAAAATCTTTGTGTAGTATATTTAGAGCCAAATGGAGTCAATTCTAGCAGCCGTCAGCTGTATTTCCAGTTAAAGATACATCTGCAGTGGCCTCATCTGGGACCTGAAATACTTGCCTCTTTAGTTGGGATGAATATTTACTTTTATTAGATGAGTACAAATACGCACACATGTTTTCAATGTGTAAAATAAATGAAGAAATAAACGCTTTTATATTGTTGATCATCATGAGTAAATGTCTCGGTTGCCTACAGTCTATGACAGCAGCCTGTAATCAGATCTCTGTTTTCAGAGGAAACAGGTCAAATTCTCTGCAAAAACACTGATGCTTTTTCATGAGTACTTCAGTGCTTTTCTTGTGCTATTGGTAGCTTATAAATGGAATTGGCTAATGTCAATACTGTGTTCCAACAAAACACAGACTACAACATAAAGGTCAAGTAAACATAGGAATCTTCCATATTGCACCTTTAATCACATCCAGCAAATAACATAAAATCGGCGGCTAAATATTTGTAGAAGATTGGGATGAGACTACAATAAAAACATATGCCATGGAAGCTTTGGGAATGTAGACATCATAGCTACATTATATAAAGCTCCAGCTAGCATAAGAATAAATAGAATAGAAGAAACAGTTGATGCTGTTGTTGCTGAGAGACACAGTTATTGTTGTTATAGTGTCATTCCAGTCAATAGAAAAAGCAAAAACACATTTTAAAGTATCATGATTATGGCATAATTTTTGCTTCAGAAACAGGTTGTGTCTGGTTTGGAGATATATTCATGTAACTGAGGCAAACCTGGAAACCCAGCATGATGTTCTACTCTATGTTTTTTTAAGTATTTAAGTCACACCTGCTAAAATATATAAGAATGTTGCAGTGTATGTTAAAGTAATTTGATATTTACGGTGTAACTAATGATTTGAATTTTAAGAACTGATTATTTTCATCATCATTGACTGGTGTTGTGGATTTTGGACTTTTAATGTAAATAATAATATATTCTATTGTAGTTATTAAAAGTAGATGGAAAGACATATGGCAAAGAAGCCTAACTACCAGGAGCTGTGAACATGGACTTTCTAATCAAAGTAATGTTTCACTTCTCAGCAAAACAAGATCAAAAGGACAAGGAAGATGGGAAAAAAAACACATTTATTACATCTACCAATAAAGACTCCACACAAACAA
This sequence comes from Maxillicosta whitleyi, assembly GCA_029822895.1. Classification (NCBI taxonomy): domain Eukaryota; kingdom Metazoa; phylum Chordata; class Actinopteri; order Perciformes; family Neosebastidae; genus Maxillicosta; species Maxillicosta whitleyi. The sequence goes on along the minus strand of JAPSES010000081.1, from coordinate 6,141,709 downwards.
ATATCTGACAAAAAAGGTCTCCAATCATCTATTCAGAGGTTGTTGCCTCCATCTGTATGCTAGAAATGTTCAGTGCCATGGCCTTTCCATGAAAATACTGTAAAAGAATTCAGCACATTTTCCACTACTGGAGGTGTTTGTCAAAATTATTCAGAAATGGATTTGCTGTCGGGTACTTCTTTAAGGCTCACCGGGTTAAAAAGCAGCTTAATTACCAGTGGTTACATCAACAAAAAGATAATTACAAGATGTAAACAAACAAGATAGGAATGATTTTCTGATCACAAACACATTGCCAAATATGTATTTTCATCACGTTTTTTTTTTTTTTTTTTTTAATGAGTTGAAATAACCTACTTATCATACTTTTTACATTCATCTGCTCTGTAAATTTACAAGCTTTTTCATTGGTCAGCTGTGTACAAACAAGGAGTATCAGAGGTGAATTAGACTACACAAAGTACCGAGGCAGGGCAGGAAAAGAGGGGAGGGAGCAAGAGACACGGAGGGGCGGAAATAATCTCGGCTGTGTATGTGTTCTCAGCTTCCCGTCCTCCCCTGGCTAACCACACTGGCGGCCACTTGAATTAGCAGCAGAGGATTATGGGCAGAGAGCCTCATTAATCTGGGCAACAAACAGTGGCCAGTGTGAATATTTGCACCCAGAAATTGAAAAGATTAAGTCCTATTTGACAATGACTGGCAGAATCTACGCAGCGAGAGGCTACTGTTAAATATTCATATCCTGGATTCCTTCTCTTTTTCTGTCTGTCTGTGCGTGTTTGTGTGTTGACGATTAAATGTAAGTGATGGGCAAAGACAATGTTAGTCATTAGCAATCATGCATTGATAGTTAATATTTTTACACTTTACACTGGAAAGACAGATTAAAACTGTCAGAGATAGAAATTAAAGCGTCTGTGATTTATTTGTTTATTCGGGGGGTGGGGGGGGGATCATATTATTAACGTTTATCCTATTGTCTTTCTTAAAGTTTAGAGTAAAAACCTTTCAACCTTTTCTACAGCCTGTTTACAGTAGGAAGACCCTCAATCATGTGACACCATAGGGTGAAGATGACCGATCTCATAGATAGATGGGAGGGATTTAATACAAATCACAGTTAAGATGATGACAAATGCTACTCTGCTTATCCATGGCTCATCACAGAGGCAATATGGCAGCTCCTCTGACAATGATATTTTGTAGTGGAATGATATCAGGCCATTTATCTTCCATTTATCTCCACATAGCGGTCTGTTCAAATGTGTTCTTTTGTACATTCATGGATTATGTTGTTTTAGTTCCATATCAGCCGACACAGTGGACACCATCATCCCATAATACACTGATATTCATATTATTACTATAACTTTGCTGTTCTTGATAAACCTGATCTACAGGAGCATATTTGAGTGTAAATCAATTACAAATTGTTATCAGACAGTAATTAACTTTTTTTTTTTTAATTTTTAGTTTTTTTGCAAATTATCTCCATGAAGTGAGAAATAACTAGTATTAGAGCATAATAAAATGTGAGAAAACATCAGATCATTGGCATTAAAAATGTTTCATAGTTTTCACAGTATATCATTAAATACGTTTCTTTGCTTCAAAATTCAGACGCATGATGTCCGGCTGAGTGGGCATTTTTGCAACTCTGAAAAACAGGTTAATGAAAACGATTTCAATCATATTGTTTTGTTTTTTTCATGCCCAAGAGGAATAAAAACACTCAGGAAAAAAATCTTGACTAAGGTTCTCATAATTCATGCATGAAAGGGTTAACAGCACTGCCGTGAATTCAGTCTTGGTGTCACAGGTTTGACAATCCAACATACATTTACATAACATGTAACATGATAGAATCTGCAGTAGAGGTGATAAAATAGAACAACATAATGTGACATAATGAGCGGAACAGTTTCACTACTGTCCATACTTTGTTAACATGTAAACAGGGACATGGTCTCTCTTAAAAACGTCTGAATTTTTTTACGTCAAATCATGAAATTATGAAATTATGATTTTATAATAGCATTCAAACACTTTGAATGTCAATGTTTTGCAGGTTTAAATGAATGGACTTTCAGTTTTTGTGCTTACAGCCTAAATAATCACTAAAAATAGCTTTAAAGAGAATGTTACCCTAGCTACAGTAATGCTAATGTCCCATGATGCTGCTGGGCCAGATAACATTCCCATCTTAACAGCAATGGTATTGTGTGAATCAGGACACACCACCTCCTGTTTAACAATAAAGATAGCATGACCTTTTACACAATTACCTTATTGCTCGCCACTGTATAATTAAAAAGACAGAATGCTTGTATGTTAAAACTGAGAACCAGATGTTCCACCTGCTGAATGAGTATTCCAGCAGTCGGGGTCCAAGCCCAGTTTTCACTAAATGCAGCTTTAATTGTCATTTTATAAGATTAAACTATGTGTATTTTATGTTAGGTGATGTTATTCAACAGAAAATGAAAGGATAAACCCCAAAAGTCAGTCATGCGTGTACTTATAGGAAATGCCGTCAAAGCTCCTTCTCTTAAAGTGCATATTAACAACCAAAAAGGGATGAGGATCCGCTGTGACATCCCATCATTCTGTCCGCCTTGTCAGCCTGGTAGGAGATTCCCTCCTGCAAACACTCAGCAAATACACCTGCTATTCATTTCCTACAAGGCAGAGAAGGCTCGCCAGACCTGACAAAGCTATTTACCCACCTCCAGCCCAGCCTGTGCAGACGCTATCGCTAATGTTTTCCCTTCTGCAGGAGATCAATATGTTTGGAAGCAGACAAACAACCCTGCTCTGCCAGGCAGGCTCTTCTCGTTTAGCAGGCCACCACTGGGGGCCCTGACAGCAGATGTACACAACCGAATCAACAAGCAACGCCTCCCCTGAGTCAACACTGGACACAATAAACAGCGCAAAATCTACAGTGCTAAGAATTAACACTGTAGGCCCATATGTGCCATAGCAAGGATCAACAGTCATCCTTGCTCACGTGCCAAATTATGTCGACACTGGATCCAGAAAACAAACCACAGACGGAATATTGATTTAGGCACAAGCAGGGAGAATCATCGCTGAAATTTTAAAGCTGCTGGAATAAACAAAAACACAAAAGCTTCTTTGCAGGTAAACATCAGCAGAGCGCAAGCTGAGAGCTGTGCGGTACAGTATCTTTAAAATGCTTAAAACAGGTGAACCAAAACGATTCACATAGATTCAGAGCTGCAGAGAAGTTTAGAGGAGACAAAAAAGAAAAAAAAACAATGATATATGCTTGAGTAAACAACAGCATCCAAACCAGACAATACAAACAGTGAGAGCCAGACTGAACCAACATCCATACGTCCCCCTGATGTTCTCCTCTGGATAAGCCTTCTGGTCTTCAGGGTTGCGTCTCCTCTGCTCTTACATGTGTAGTGACATGAGATTTCAATGTGTCTGTCACTGTGGTATTTTACACTGATGAATCTATAGTAAGAATGAGGGGGGAGAAAGTCACAGGAAGCGACTCATTTGTGTGTGTCGTGCAGAAATGCTACGATTCAGAATGGTAGGCACTGGGAAAATGAGAGTGAACTGGTCAGTCAGTGTGCATTTGAATAGTCCTTTTGACGTGAAGCAGCTGTGTGCAAATGGGATTGTATGAGCTGAAGGTGGTCACAGGGTTGATTTCTAGTTTTACATGCATGGATGTGTGTGTTTGCGTGTGTGTGTGTGTGTGTGTGTGTGTGTGTGGGAGCGCCGGGGTGAGTGTGTTAAATTGTTCTGTGTTGTGGAGATAACACTGGATCCTTATCAGCTGCATCAGGGGGCTTAAGACCCCGATGGGCGTGAGGGGAGAATGAATTTTCCTCACTACTCTGCATATTACAGGATTACACTGCACCTTTAGATATGCTTGGGTTGAGCCTATCTCTGCCTTATGGCTATACGCATGTAGATTATTGAAATAGACTGTCACAGTGAATGAATTGAAGCAACACCACGGGGACTGCACCGGGTCCTGAAATGAAATACACTGAAGTGAGATAACTCTGATAGGATTTCGGTTTTAAAACATTGTTCGGACAGAATGGCACCGTATAATCCAGGCATGTAACTTATTTTTTTCTATTATTAATATTTTTATTTTGGTTATAAATAGTAATAGTTGCCCTCACATCGTAGCTACTATTAAAATCTTTTTGTATGAAATGTCAACCTTAAATGCTGCCTCTAAAAAATCGTGACTCATCTTAAAAACAGTTTATTTGGGCATGTGTGTGTATGTGTGTGTGTGTGTGTGTGTGTGTGTGTGTGTGTGTAAATCTCAGCATGCTTCAGTTAAAGGTACAAAATGTAACTTTTGCACATGCTTGATGTGGTGAGTTTACATTAGCATCTTTCATTAGCATTATTCCAGGGGCCACATTCAGTCCAATCTGATATGAAGGACAGGGCAGGGCCAGTAAAATAATAATTTAAAAAAAAAAAAAAAAGTCAAACTACATTATAAAAATGTTTATATCTACAAAGTTTCCTCAAAAATGTGAATAACATGAACAACCTGAAATGTTTTAAGAAAAATGACTGCAATTTGCATATGCTTATCATTCATATATGTGCATTAGGTTGCAACTTACTTAATCACAGTGGATCTAAAAATACACAAAACATTTAGCAACAGGTAGAATATTGTTGAATTCACATTTACTTCCCATAAGACATTTCATATTTTGTTCAGGTTATTCAACTTTTTTGTGAAAGGATAGTTTGTAAATGGTTGTATTTTCATGTAAATTTCCTTTTTTTTTGCACATAACAAAGAAAATATTGTATCTGTCATTATTTATAGGTTATTATGATAGTATTTTTTTGTTCTAACCCACTTTAGATCATATTGGTCTGTATGTGTTTCTGGAACTAAACTGATTGTTAATATTGTCGGTGTTTTTGCACTTCACAAATTTATACCATGGGCCAGATTGGACCCATTTGGCGGGCTAGTTTTGGTCTGCGGACCACATGTTTGACACCTGTGTGTTAAGAGAAGCGCTTAAGAGTGGATTTGACGATCACCCATTGGATTTTCATAGAGAATTTATCCCAAATGCTTTACACAGAAATCAGGGTTCATGCACTCATGATCATATACTGATGTTTTTGTTGTAATGTAAGCTGATGAGTGCCATGGGCCAGGTGATGGAGTTAAGTAAGCAAAAATCACAGGAGAATGGGGTGGTTATGGTAGAAAAGAAGAGTTTATATGGGATAGCTGTGGCTCAGGAGGTAGAGGGGGTTGTCCAATAACTGAAGGGTTGGTGGTTTGAATCCTGCTCCGTCCTAGTCAGTCTATTTCAAGACATTTCACCCTTCTTGCTTCCAGTGTCACTGACATTGGTGTAAAAATACATATGAATATTCGTAGGGGCCGTAGGCGCAAATTGGCAGCCATACTTCTGTCAGTCTGCTCCAGGGCAGCTGTGGCTACAAATGTAGTTTGCCACCACCAGAGGGGGGATGTAAGAGCGAATGAATAATGGAGCAATAATGTAAATTCCAGTACCATTATTATATAGGTTTGTTTTCCGTTTCATGCTGTGTTGAATTTACCTCCTTCTTCTTTCAGCCCTTCCCTGCTCCTCTTTTCTTATCCTTGATTAAGTTACCATTACCATGACATCTTTCAGACCAGGCTTAGTGCCGAAAACTGACACTGACAAATGTGTACTGTTGTGCATATTTTTGTTTTATTTTCAGACAGAAAACACCACTAGTCATAGTAAAGTGAAACGTATATTGGGTTTGGGTTGGAAACAGGAATCAAACAATAAATTCCCATTTGACAGACTAGACATTTGTGACATTGTTGTCTTTACGTGGCATTTGCTGCAACAACCAATGTTGTCATTTTTAGTTTTTAGAATATTTCCTTCATTGGACTGAATGTTAATACTAGCTTTAATATATTATTGGAGCTTTTAAAACTTTGTCATACATGATAACTGGCAAATCCACGGGCCACTGTCCATGTCTGTGTCAACCCGTAGAGCCATCATTCCAGACCAGACCAGATCAGATCCGATCCAACTGTGTCCTTAAACTGTTACAAACTGGTACCAGAGGAAGTGTGTGGACCACACTGGACCTGGCCTTTGGCTTTGATGGCAAACAGGGGATGTAGAAAGCAAGTACAGGCCTTCTTCTTCTTCTCTTCTTCATCTTCTCTTTTCCCTCTTCTCTGCTTCCTTCGCTCAGCTCGCCACCCCCCTCTCATAGCCTTTGGCTAATTACTCCTTTTTTCAAATGCAAAGCAGCAGCAGAAAGTGAGATGATTTCTCGTCGGCCGCTTTAAGGAAGAAGCGAGGAGAAGAGAGAGAAAGAAAGCCAGTGTAAGAAAAGAGGAGCACAAGAAGAGACGAGAGAGGCTGAATGGAAGAAAGAGGTGACTTTCTTTCCTCAGCTGGCAGAGACCTTTGAAGTTGGGCAAGATGGAGAGGGGAGGGAGTCTTTCTGTGAGGAGATGGAGGTAAGAAAAAAGCGAGAGAAGATCGTGTTAACGAGATGGCCTCTAAAGACGAATTAAATGGCGAGAGAAAAGAAACACGATCAGGCCTGGCCCTACTTAGAGACTCCTCACAGACTCACTCCTTTCAGTGCCGCAGAGGTGTTCCAAAGCCTGAATTCCTTAGCTCAGCTTTTTAAAAGGCTTGAAGTGTGGGGTGTGTGAGGAAGGGGCTGTGTTGGGGGCAACAGGGGGTGTGTATGAGTGCAAATGTGTGTGCGGGAGGGTCACTCGTACTTTAGTCACACATCCCGGCCCCTCAATGGGGAGGTCAGGGACTTACACACCGATGAAGGGTCAGAAGTGGCAGGGATTACACGTCTGCTCTAAGCCCCCTAGATCCTAGTGTTTTCACTCCCTCTCGCTGTTTGTTGTTTTGTGGCGGAGCAGACGAAGGAAAGAAAAGGAGACGGTCGGGGGAATTAGTGTAAAGCTCAGGAGATGAATGGGCATCTTATTCGCACCTCTTGTTGGCTGTTTTTCAGCCCCCCCCAAAACAGCCCTCCCATTCCTTGTCGCAGTGAAAGCGCGTTAGGGTTGCCTTTGTGTGGACAAAAGGAGACTCCCCTCCTGGCTTTCATGCTCCTGGTGGAGCAACAAGAGGATTTGGCCCGCCGTGCAGCGCCCAGAGCTGCTCCAGCTTTGATTGGACATCGGCAGGAGAGAGCTCTGCCTCTCTTTCTTGATTAATCAAGTGATTCCAGTGCTCTCAATAACACCTTCTCTTTTTTTTTTTACACACTCTTTCTGTGTCTCAATAA
>JAPSES010000081.1:6085143-6096027 GCA_029822895.1 Maxillicosta whitleyi | reverse complement strand
GAAGGAGGGGGTGGGCAGGCATATTAAAAATGCAGCAGTGGGGAGCAGGCCGGGGATTCACAGTAATTAGATGACAAAACGGCGGCGGGCTGGAGATGAGAGAGAGGGGTCACACACAATGCCACTGCCGCCGGGTAATTTGTAAGTGTCAATCACTAGCCTGCCAAGGGAAAAGCGAGAGGGAGAGAGGGAGTGGGAGGGTGTGGAGTGAAGGGAGAGAAGTGGGGAGGGGGGTTAGTGTATAGAGGGAGGGAGGGGGCCAAGATAGACAGAGTGAGACTGAATATGTGGGGTGCTAGCTACTGCAGGAGAAGTAAAAAAAAAAAAAGTAAAAAAAAAAAAATAAAAAAAAAGATATGGAAGTTAGAAAAGTGAAGTGGGTGAAAATTTAAAGACGGTGAGAAAAGTATGAGAGAGGTGACATCTGTTTTTAATAATTAAAGTTAAAGCAGGACAATAGTTTTCTCATATTAAAAAAAAAAAAATTCACAGTGTTGTCACGTTAATGTGAGCTTTAGGTTATCCTCAGGTAAACACAAATGAAGATACTATTCATGCACACAAACAACTTTAACCAAACAACACTAACCACACAGTAGCTGCCATTGGGCGCGGGTAGGTCACATCCTTGGTCTAGACAACCATGTGTAAACGCATTAAAGGATCAGTTTAAACTCAGAATAAAAAAATAAATAAAAAAAAATTACCTTGAGTTTTCTTTTGTGATTCCAGATATTTGAAATACAAGTATTTGCCTGTTTGTTGTTAAGAAGCACTGGAGAAGGATCTTTTTCCAGAGACAACATCCCATTATTATTCCATTGAATTCTACTGTTTTCACCAAAAGTAAAAGACGAAGTGAAATGAGATGATATGACGTCAAATCAAATGAATAAAAACTGATCACACTTTGTTTCAACGAAGACTGTACAGATATATTTATTGGTTTGAACCCTAAAACAAGATTTTATCCAGCTTCTTTGGGGTTTTGGATGCAGAAGAAAAGACATCACAAGACCTGAGCAAATAAAATCAACTAAAGTATCACACACCAAAGATGCCATTAGAACATAGAAGTAAATATGTATTTTTCTAATGTGGGTGAAAATTCTTTTTTTTATTTTTTAAAGATATTTTTAAGAAGTTGGAGAACCAGGCTTGCAACAAATAAAATCCCAGTGTTTGTATCACAGCCCACCGAGGCACCCGGATGTCAGGGTTATTATTAACAAACTGTCAAGTCTTAAATTAATGGCAAACTTTTCATTTCAGGTACAACGACACAGACACATTCGGATCACTGAGGCACAAAAGGAGCTGAAAGGAAATGGCATTAACCTTAACAGGATCAGCAATGTATGTAAATATTCATCATGTTATAGGGTAATTGTATGGCTTTTGCTGTGTGGCTTGATAGACAGGTGAATGTGCCTGCGTGTATGTGTGTGAGAGCTTTTATATTCTTTTCAGAGGGGGTACAATAGGCGTAGTTGTTGGCATATTTCCAAGGAGCCAGTGTGTGAGGAGCCAACACAATGGACAAGCAGCACAGCAGACTGTTAGGTTGCACGGCCAAGACATGAACAGGACACTAATGTAACCCTCTTTTTGTGCACGCACATGCACGTGCACGCATACATAAACAATCCAAGGTAAAAGCATGTGGCAAAAAAAAAAAAAAAACAATGTACATAATCTGCCTTTACACATGCAAAATACTCATGTTGGTTGGGTGAGCTGGTGCAGTGGTATGACATGACATAACAGCACTGACATATAAGCAAATCCTCAGGGGAGACACAACCACTGCTGTCTTTATCTGCAACTGTGCACACTCTTGGAGCTGCACGTATACACATAGATGCACATCCACACAAGGTTGAAAAAAAAGCAAGTAAAGCAACTCTCTAGAGAAAGTTTTCAATCACAAAACAATAAACACTGAATACAACTGACTGTATAGAAAAGTAAAGTTTTGAGTTATACATAAAGAGGGTCTGTACTGCTGTTTGTTCTTCGACTTTTATTTATTCGAAGCTCACAAGTAAAAGAGAGAAAAGAAAAAAAAACACATCACAACGGAGAAAGTCAGGAAATGCAGGTTTATGAGTTCATAAACTATAAACTGAAGGTGTATTAATTAAATATGCATAATTAAAATCAATTAAAATCTGCACTGCAAAAAAACGCACAAAATTGAAATTTCACAAACCGCAACTTAGACAAAGACAGACTTGTAACCTCTGTTTCTGCCTTAATTAAAAAGAATTTGGAGCAGTGTAACAGACACATGGGCACAAATAAACCTTTGGAAGTGTCTTAATTAGGAAATGATTAAACTCATCTTTTCTTCTGTGTTTATTCTTTTTGTCAACAATTAGCAGTTCATAATACAGCACAGTGATTGTTATTTCTCCTTCCTCACTTCATTTTCTCTGGAGTAACAACACGGTTAAAATGGACTCCGTCAAGAACGCCCTAAAAACCCTTAAAGTGTGTTTCATCCCATGGCCACAGCTTGGATTTTTAAAGAGACCAAGGTCATGAGTTCCTCAAATAAGCAGCACCCTTTGCCAATCTGGCCAAAATCCAAGAGGAAGGTGTTTACTTTTTTAATTACTGCGTTTTTTGGTTGGGTTTTTTTTGGGTTTTTTTTTTTTTTTTGTATTTTTAATTAACTATGTAATTATCTGTATTATTAAATAATGTATGACATGTCAAAGGTTCTCCTTGCAGCTTTCTAAAAGCAACAAATTAAAAAGGATTCAGGGTCAGAACCTATGGCCCTGGTTAGGCCTCTAACCAAAGACCATTTTCATTGCATTTGATAAGTGTGACTTGTTTGTCCAATTAAATGTCAACATAGATTTGTAGATACACAATCTGGGCCGACTTCTTCATAGCGCATGTTTTCTCCAAAAAGATAGACGAATATATTGAATTTACAGTTGTTTAAACATAGAAATACACATAATTATCTTATTATTATCACATTTAAAAGGACAAATACAGCAAGTAAATAACAGGTTTCCATGTAAAGTGCTGGTTATTTTTTAATTTGATAAGTTACCTATTAATTCAGGCATTTCATACACAAGTGAATGTTTTAAGAATACAACTGTGTAATTACAGCTCTGCCTAATGAACCTACATAATGTTGAAGGCTGAACTGTCAGACACATGTACACAGTTGACAAAGCAATACACAGCTAAGGTGAATACACTGAACTTAAAAATAGGTAATCTAAAACACAACTTGCAGTCATCTGTGCAGAGTGTCTTTTCTTTTACATGTTTGCGTGTGCACAGTGTGTGTGTAACTTGACAGTCTGCCACACAATAGGGGTCCAAGTGAGTGTGAACTCTATTCGTTCCCACAGCTGCTGTTAACAGACGGAATGAACAGCCTCTTGCTAATAAAGTGAATAAATAAATAACGCTTAAAAGGCCATGTTTACTTCCTTGGTCTCTGTCGATTAGTGCTACTTAACAAAAAGCAGATTGAGTTTTCAGGTTCTTACATTGAACAGTGTATGTGTGAATAAACTTGGGTCTGCGGCATTTATCTTTACATTTACCTTTTAGTAATTAAGTCACTGTTTAATGGACAGCGATTCCGTGAACAATAGAAAACACCTGTAACGTCGTAGCGAACTGAAACAGAAGCTAAGTTATGGTGTATGCACATGCTTCATTTAACAGGTCATCCATATATAAACATATATTATTACCTAACATTAGAAATAAAGTCACATAAAAAGTTTTGGTTCACCTGCATCACATAGTTTATTCTGTCAAATCACTTCAGTTTGCAAAATATGTTTTCCAGGTGTAGGGATTCAGTTTAATTAAATTTCCTTTTAATTTATCCATTTCACCACCTAAGTCTGCAGCTCCCTTCAGCTCGATGGAGCTATTCTCCAAGCACATTTTAATCTACAGCTGTTACCACTCGCTATTTCTGTTTTAGCAAGCAACCACTTCCCAACAAAAAACCTTTAAAAGCTGAGTAGAAGCTGCCTACCTGGAACTCAACAGGCAAAGCTAGCAGCAAGGTAGTAAACACAGGAACTAAATAGAAAGATTCACCTTCATGGGCAACATATTGCTTTGACCATCTGAGTGTAGGGTTTATTTCCTTCCTTTGCTGATGTTTTTGTTTCTATATTTTAATAAAAGAGACAAGTGAAAGGAAAAAAAAAGAGCGGCGAGAATGACATCAAACACCAATCTATGAACTAAGGACATGGCACTAAGATGAAATGAATAAAATTATTATTATTATTATTGTAATTATGGCAGGGACTTCATTAAAAAGGTCTTGCAACTCTTTCTCACGGCAACATTATTGATTAGAATAATCTGGACAGAATTTCTGAAAAGACGAATTGCTGATGATTTTTTTACATCACTGCTTGGAGTGACACAAACAAAAGCATTCACCAGAATTATTTTGGAATAATGTGTAAATACACAAATAAGGGGCGATATTTCCCAATCATGAATACCTGTAAACCTGAAACCAGTAGCAGAAAGGGGGGAAAAAACTGGAATGAGAATGCAAATTGACTTTTTGTGCAGATTTTTTTTTTATTTATTTTTTATAAGGCTAATGAAAATGAGATGAAGATATATGTTTTTGGAGTTGAATGCGCTGATCCAGATGCAACAGAAAGAGCGATGGGAAGAGGAGGAGCAACAGTCAATGTTTAGCTGCTGGTTGAAGGAATATAATGCGTAGCAGAGAGTATAGAAAGTGAATGGAGATAGAGACAGAGGATGGAGGCAGGTGGGGAGGGTGCAACAAGATGGAGAGAGACTGCCTGCACATACTGTCAAGGCAGTTAATATAAGGTGTGGAGATAAGGCCCCACAGACAAACATTGACCAAATCAGGCATTTCAGCAGCGCAGCCCCAACTGTCAGTCAGCCTGAGAGACAGACCAACAATCAGCACTCTACCACTGATAAGGGCTCTACTGGGCGCGTGCAGGAAATAGCCAATCTGCAGTCGGCACTGGCAAGCAAGGGTGATGGCGGAGAGAGGAGGAGAGGAGGGGATGAGGGCGTGATGATGGAAAGTGAAGGGGTTAGAGAGGGAGTGAATGTAGAGAGACAACAAGTGAGGAAAAGTGGCCTATAAATTTGGAGAGAAATGTGGACCAAGAGTTCACAGTAAGGGATAATACCTGAGAGAAAGAAGAGAAGGAAAACAGGATGATATTCCCTGCACCACACCCCAAGTGCTCTCACACTGTAGGAGATTCAGAAGGGAATAAAAGTGATGGGGGTAAAAAAAAAAAAAAAAATATAGAAAGAGAGGTGTGATATCAGCGCTTAAAATAGTGTCTCTTCCCAGTTTTTTGTCACCTGGGAACAGCTTGCACAGAGAGAATGTGAGAACTTGGTTTAGACCAACACCTTACATTAATGATTTGCCAACAGCTTTGACTAGCTCATTCTTCAATGTGCCGTTTGGCTTTCCTTGCACACAATAGCATCATTTCATCGTCTCTATTGATTAATGGTGCATATAGTGTGCATGTGCACAAATTCACACGCCTGAGTGTATGTGTGTGTGAGGAATGCCTGAGTGAAGGATAACACTTTCCATTTAATGGAAGAGTCTGGACGGCTATGAAATTCCCTCAAAAACAAAATAAACACATCCAAAACGCTGGAGTGGATGCCTATGGAAATCAAAAGGAGAGGAAGGCCACAGTAGTAGCTTAGAGCCACACTGGCCCCTATAGGTGACACCAGGGACTGCAGTCTGGCAGCAACTTGGAGGAGATAAATTCCCAGCCGTTTACCTTTGTCAAACACATTTAGGGTTCTCCAAGCAAAACAGTGGAGAACACCAACAGCTGGCTAGTATTTATTTTTGTAAGTGGAGTCAGAGGGAGCTTTCTTGCTCATGAACCAAGCCACCATTACCGTGACCGCTGAAAACAGTAGGAATCATAACAGTGCTAATCACCGAGGGCCTAGTAGGATTCTCATTTGTGTTTTCATGCACTGATGTGTAGAGGGAGGGACTGAAACTGAAAAACAGGCAAGGGTGGTGATGAGGAAGGTTGGGGGAGAAGGTGGTGGTGGTGTGTGTGTGGGGGGGGGCACATGCAGGGACAGGAGGAAGGTGGGGTGTGTGTGAAAGGGTTAACTTCCTTCCCTGGTTGCATGCTGCTTTCCCTTGCTCTGTCAAGCCCCATTAAACCTGCTACACCACAGCAATATGGTGCCATCAATTACAGGCACGCTGCCATCAGTGCAGAGCGCACAGAAGACGAGAGGAGAGGCAGGAACACATAAACAGGACAAACGGCCACATAAAAGACCTGCAGCTACATAAAGCCCTGCGGCCTGCCTCATAGACACACAAACAAACAAACACACAAACACTCCCTTCTCTTGGTGGTGTACATTCTTTTTTGTGAATGAGGGATGGTATGTTTTAAATATATACACACACAGGGGTTTCTAATTCCAAATGCATGTATTTTAGATCCACTTTTCCACATGATTCTAAGCTGAAGAGGCTCAGAAAGACTTGGAAACACTGGGCAACAATCTTAAAACACAGTGTGCCTCTACTGCCCCCATGTGATGGAAATAAAAGCAGGAACACACACACATATTAGAGCTCAAACTTCTACTGTATATCCACTCCTTACAGTTTTTTTCTCATGATCACAAAGAGGAAACAAAATCAATATGGCCATGAAAGTTAAAGTAAGATCAATACACGTAAGGATTCTGGAAAAAGACACTTATAAGTCAGTGTTTCGTTTCAAAATAAACACAGTCTCCAAGGTTCAGACAGTATTGTCAGCCATTCAAGTGGCAAAGACAGAGCTCCTGCACCTACTCCACATCACGTAGACAGAAGAAATAAAAACATGCTGTCACTAAACAGACACCTATGCTGTCAGTTGTCATCCAACAGCAAACTGAGAGAAGCCAGTCTCTTTCTTTTGCTGCTGTATTGTCTTCATTGTACAAGATACTGACATTTTCAGGCTGTGCAAAGCAGAAGAGTCTCATATCTGGATATTAGTATTATATTTATTAAAGATTAGTTCAAATATAAAAACATACACACAGGACACTTGCATTTTAAAGTATAAAAGCTGAGATTTTTCAGGATTTACATTATTTTCCTGTCTTTTTGTTTTTTTAAATATTACAAGGCAATCGGATAAAAGGCTTAACAGTAACAACTGCCACAATGAGGATGAGGAGAAACCCACTTCGGAAAGTTTTAGGGCTGTTTCACCCAAAGGTTTTAATGCACAGATAAATATAAATGGTGTTTTTTGTAAAGGGCAGACCTTTGAGCAGTAGCACAAACAAAAACTAAGTATTACAAAGCCTAGATATTTACAACTGTCTCAGATGTAAGTGTTCATGTGGAGTTTATCTGGGAGGAGGAGCTGCTGCTGCCGGAGCTCTTGGTCTTCTGTCCTCTGGTGGCACTGGGCTGACGCTGCACCCTCTGACTGGACGCCTCCCGGCTCTTCTCGCTGTGACTTGCTCCGGCTTTACTACGCACTGCACAAAGAAGGAACACACGACAGAGTTTAAGGAGCAGCGAAGAGGCAGCTCTAATTGTTGCTTGACATGTTCCAAGAGACAAAAATGGAAATGTCAAACATGGGGTATGAATGTGACTAAAATCAAAGTAGAAAAGACAAAATGGCAATAAACGACCAAAGAAAAAGAAAATGATACAGCAGGATTTGTTATAGTATAGTATTTCATACACAATAGGAATTATGGAACTTTAACAGTGAACATTAACACTGCACTCCTGAAAAATGGAAACTTATTCAATTAATAAAGCTAGTCATATTAAAATCATTGAAGTTACCTTTGCTACAAGTCTGTTTTTATGTCTTGGATACTTATTGAGAATATTGAAAGAAACTAAAAACTTTCAGCTCATAAAAATACTTCCTATAACACCTATTGAAACAGGAAAATGGGCTTTATTTCTCCTTTGTTATATTTAACAACATTTATAGGGAATACAAAATATAAACTCCACTCAAGAACAGTATTTTAATAGAAATAAAAAGCCTAAATAAATTCACATTTCCCTAATGCTAAAAGATTAGTATATGTTCGGTTGTAATTCAGACATGTTCCAACATCAGCCAATGCTTCAGTGATGGGCAGTGAGTATGTTCACAAAAATACAATGATATGATCCTGTATTTTCTCCTCCACACACATGCATAAATTCAACAGTTGTCTGACTATGACATGATGAATGCACAGGATGTGGTTTAGGAACAATTCTAGGCTTGGTAGGAGTGAATAAATACCACAGTAACATTCATAAGAAAGGCAAGCAAGCAGGAGGATGGAGATGTAGGACAAGGTGCACTAGAGGGGACCTTGAGAGTGAGAGGAACTAGCATCTTGGGGGCCGTAGACCACGATCTTAGTGTTGACCCTTGTGGCTCTGGAGCCAGACGCTGCCGGGGGAGCTGCAGCAGGCTTAGGGCTCTTTCCAGAGCCCAAAGACTCCTCTTCTTCAGGAAAGAATGAGGGATAGAGAACACATTAGAAAGCACTGTGTCATGCACACAGTGAGGATCAGCTGCTGTTTTTCTTATTGTGTAGCATCAACAGTTTGTCCTTGGTGTTCAGTGGAGTGGAGAAGTCAAGTGAAGAGAGAAGTGTGTAAGTGAGTGGGACTTGGTGCAAAACGTACAACAAAAACATCAGCCACTGTATGTGAAGTGCTTAAGTGGAGGAAAGTGATTACTTAAAGCAATGTGAGGATCAGAGAGCAGTAAAGAAAGAAAGCAAACATTTTAAAATTCTGGAAATCATGCAACCTTGTCTACACATTGTTACAAACAGCTAAGTGTCTGTGCGAAGCAGACCCTGAGCTCTTTATACTTCACTGTGTCAGACAATTCACACACTCACACACCAACAGACCTGTAGCAGATAATAAAAACAACAGTGCAGAACACTCACTGGTGTTTCAACAGCCACTGTGGCCCCTCAATAACTATTCACATTTCTATGTTATTATTACTGTCTTTTCACAGCCACTGTCTACCATTTTATAATGTGACAATCAACAGACATTATTTCATGGTTTTTAATAGTTTATTTACTGTCATAAAAATGGAGTCATGGTAATCAGAGGCTCAGAACTGCTTCATGTACAACCACAAACCAGATATGATTGGAATTCACACTGTACATAAAAACAGAAAACTGTGTATTAGTTTTTAAAGTCTTATTAGTTTTGTATTAGTCTTAGGCCTAACATAAATAAGGTGGTTGTCTTAATACCGACACACAATGAAGCAGTTGTACTTAAAGGGCTAAATGTGACCATGCTGTGATAACTGAGACATTTTAATATTTTTCAAAGAGAGAGTCTGGCTGGTGATTTCCTACGATCACATATGTCCCAAATCTGAAGAGTATGTCTTGAGTCCAAGAGGCTCTCCTTTACTATTTTTGTTACAAATACTTAATGTTTGTAGCTGTTTAGTGGTTGAAGCTGGTCAGCGTCATTCAGGCGTGTATTTACGTCCAATGATGACATTCAGGCTCACAAAGCAAGTTAGGATGGGGTCAGTTTCAGATGAGTAATGATTGATGATACAAGTTGAAACCACCGATCTCAGTCAGTGATAGGAAACATACTTTAGCACAAAAGCAGCAACACAAATGTGTAAAACAAAGAGTGAAGGATTTAAAACAATGTTCTTATATCAAAATGTTTCTGAGATTTGGATATTTCACCTCTACAATGCATAAGATACTTAAAATATAAGACAAATATGATCATGATCTCCGAGCTCCATCATTTATCTATAATTACAGAATCACATGGGTTTAAGATTATTCTGGCAATACTTTACCAAGCCTTTCAATATGCAGTTACAGTCACAAATTCTAATAAAACAGTTGCTATGGAAAAAAGAAGCTATGCATAAACTCTGTCCAGAACTCTGTCACATCCTCTGAGGAGGAATCTGTCATGAAAAATCACAAAATGAAAATATAATGTTGTCGAACCATTAATTCTAAAATAAATGATTCAGTTGGTGACATCTAATAGTTAAGTTGGAAATTACCATGAAATAAATACCCTAGATCCTCATATGCAGTGGCCACAGAAAAGCAAATATCTTTTGTTAAAGTCAGTTTTGTTTTGTCTGCTCTGAGCTTTTTAATCAATGTGTAATTAACTCTGCAAGACATTCAAACATAGTGCATGGCTGGGTGTGTTTTACTACAAAAAAGAAAGAAAACAGAAGGAGAGCAATTCCTTTCTGAAAGAGTACAGAAACATGGTAGGCTAAGGGGATGAAACGAAAACATGAGAATTATTTTATATACTAATCAAAGAATAAATATGAATATCTGAAATGTCTACAATTAGATCCTCTTAAATCTCCAACATTGATTTGACTCCATTCAAACTGAAGTCCTAAACAATATTCAGTTTACAGCCTCATATAATCACAGCTGAAGTAACTCATTAAAGTAAGTCAACGAGTATTAACAGTGTCTGCTCTTGGAATAAGAAAAAGCAAATCTCCTATGTTGACAAATTGGCGAACTGATGATAAACAACTGATCTTTAATCTCAAGCAGTGATGGCTTGTTGGGTCCCTATTATTGCCAATTTGAGACAAGAGCTCTTAAAACGCATGCTTAAATACAGTATTACCCCTTTAGATGGTTTCAGATATTTTGCCTTAACACAGGGAAGGGCAACTCCAGTCCTTGAGGGCCAGTATCCTGCATGTTTAGATGTTTCCCTCTTCTGGCACACCTGATTCAACTAACAATCAGCTCATCATCCAGCTCTGCAGAAGCCTGATAATGATGTAATGGCTTTCAGGT
>JAPSES010000081.1:6069557-6080048 GCA_029822895.1 Maxillicosta whitleyi | reverse complement strand
CCTATCCTGCATGTTTTAGGTCTTTCCCTCTTCCATCACACCTGAAAGCCATTGCATCATTGTCAGGCTTCTGCACAGCTGGATGATGAGCTGATCGTTAATTGAACCAGGTGTGATGGAAGAGGGAAATATGTAAACCATGTAGGATAGGGGTACTCGAGGACCGGACTTGGGAACCACTGCAGTATATTATGGTATGCATATCCTTCCTGCCCCAACCCAATACCTGGGGTTTGTGGGAAACTCACTAATCTACGCATCACTACTGAGGGGGCTTTATCAACAGAACGCACCACATCAGAACCAGTTCACTTTTATTTTTATTTTGCAAAAGGGAAGCAGCAGACTTGTTATAGACTGGATCATTGGTATCTACAGTCGTATGGATCTATATCACACTGTGTGCATCCAGAACCAATCAGGTGAAACTGGATCATTTTCCATGGCACACCTGATGACTTCTCACAACACACCAATGTGCCACGGCACACTGGTTGGGAAATACTACACTATATAATGGAAAAGGAGATTTATTTATGTTAAAATTAAGCCTTCCAGCTACAGTCTAGTCATCACTGTGCCCATCGCCGTGCCCCTTACCACTCACCTCTGGTCTCTGTGGGGGCTGTAGGTATACTAGTAGGGTGGGCTGCAGCTGAAGACTCTCCACTGCAGCTTTCAGCGACCCTTTGGCCTGCACACATGGCCTTCAGAGTCTGGAAGACAGCTTGAGGAGCCACGTTCATCTTCAAAAGGTCCACAATGATCCTAAGAGGGAAAAAGAGAAGAGGAAATTTTAGGCCTACAACCTGAACGCTGTGTTCATTGCAGTTTCCTGTGGTCGTCCGGACACCTACTTAAAAACCTCTTGGTCAACAGTGATCCCTGCAGCCTGTGTTAACTCAAAGAGCTCCATCTCTTCAGCACTCAGGACCTTCTTCTTCTTAATCGCATATTTCTGCACATTAGTTGTGACCACGAGAGCAGGTGAGTCCGGGGCCGTGGGCACTGTTTGTTGTTGTTGAGACATCAGTGATGGATAAGTGGAGGATCAGAACACTTGTCCTAAAAAAACAAAAAACAAAACAATCAATAAAGCGAAGAATATCAGACTGCGTAATTATTACACTGCGCCTTCAGCTAAGACTGGACTCTAGAAGTAATTTAATATGAATATCAACAACCAAACATATAAAAACAGACGAACCTCAGTTTAATTAGCTATGTTGACAGTGTCCAGAGCGTTAGCCACAAGCAACCCTAGCGCATCGGGCGCGCCAAAAAATCGTCACCAAGTCAAAACGCGATGTACCATGGGACTTGAAGTTTACCTATGAATGCACTATATATTTGTATTTATATAATTTTTAGAATCATTGTGCATTTTGGTGTTATCCTCAGTATTCTATAAACTATGGGTATATGTAAATTTCCATTATAATGCCCTGGTTATGTGTTTGCCTAACTTGATTCATAAACGAAGTTAGCTAATCTTCGTGTTGCTAGCAGTAAGCTGTTAAGCACAAATGCCATTCAGCTCGCTAACTGCGGCACTTGATCTAAGGTGTAATAGTATAAACTTAATATCAAGAAATTTGAACTTGTAGCAGATTAATATAACAAAGGTGAAGGACAAAACACAAATAAATGTCAAAACAACTACATGTCGACACTAAAAAACGTAAGCGGAAGCGTGTGCATGATTCTCCTCTCACACCTGTTCATACTCTTTGGTGTCTTCCAAGAATGGCCGCTGCTGCAGCAGGAATAAACAAGCAGGGTGCCGTAGCGACGATGGAGCCCTGTATCCGACACGGGAGGGGGGCAAATGGAAGCACTGTTAAGGTTGTAGTATTGTCACCAGAATGCACATCTAGATTAGACTAATGGTGGTTAAGTCGTTTGAGTGATTGTATGAAAGCTCGGCGGCAGACTGCCTTCGTGGCTTCTGGTTTTGGATGAACGCGTTGGCGTTGGAGGCTGTAGATCCCAAACACTCATCTTTTTTTATTATGTAGGAGCTTTATGTTCGGGTTGTATCAAAGAACAGCAACAGCCAATTCAATATAAAACGAATTTAGCTCGATCTATGTGAAAATACGCAGCTGATGTGTGTTTTTGTGAGTGAATGTGTGCAACATGCTAACAGGGCTGTATGGTTGGTGATCGCTAGCTGCCGTTTGCACTGGCTGTTGATGTGCCATTAAGCTCCACTGCAGCTCCTGGTGGGTTTACGTCAATGCCGTGTTATTATTTAAGAAGGACTGCAGAGTTGGCATTAGTGTAATATTATTTATAAAGTGATCAGCATCCTTAAACTGCGGTTAAACAGCCCAGCAGGGTGTAACCGTATGCAGTAGAGGCTGAACTTGTTAAACCTGTTGAAGTAAATGCATAATGCATCCAAATATATGTTGGTGACTTCTCTGTTAGGTTTGTGATAGTATGTCTGCACGTAGATCATGTCAGTCGATTTTAAACAGTTTTCTATTGTAAATGTGACTGTCTCTGCTGCAGTGACTGTCACAAACAGTGGTTACCAGGCAGTTAATCCGTTGTCACTCATTTGTTTACAGGTGTTGGAGTGCGGTGTGTGCGAGGATGTCTTCTCTCTCCAAGGAGACAAGGTCCCACGTCTTTTGCTTTGCGGTCACACAGTGTGCCATGACTGTCTCACCAGGTTGCCCCTCCATGGCAGAGCAGTCCGCTGCCCTTTTGATAGACAGGTCACTGAGCTGGGTGAGTCCAGGGGTCTCAGCTCCCACAATGTGTAAACAAAATAGTAGTTTTGTCCAATGCAGTCACTCCTAAATTCAATCTGAAATAATTTCTAAACTTGAACCTTAACTCTGTATTCCACATTAGAACAGCTTTTTAAAATTATTTAGTCATATTATTGCATGTATTGTAAGTTTTGGGGGTTTTTTGGGCCCAAAGAGAAGCTCTGCACAAAAAACTGCAAAACAGAAACATACATGCATGTTTATATTTTTGTTTGTTTTTTGCTCTTAGCAGTTGTATCTTCATCTTTGTTGTTATTATTCTGTTCCCCTTCTCCAAACCCTTTAGGGGACTCTGGAGTTTGGGGTTTGAAGAAGAATTTTGCTCTGCTTGAACTCTTGGAGCGACTCCAGAATGGAGCTTCAAACCAGTCGGGGATGGCAGAGGATGCCCTGAAAGGCATGGGAGAAGTAAGAAAGTGAACTTCCATCCAGTGTGCACAACCTGCTTAGACGTACATTACCTGTTATTCACAACTTTTTTTTTTTTTTAATTAGTGTATTATTCGCTGTGATGAGGATGAAAGCCACACAGCCTCCATGTATTGCACCGTGTGTGCCACCCACCTGTGTGCCGAGTGTTCGCAGCTCACCCACTCCACTCGTACTCTGGCCAAACACCGCCGGGTGCCTCTGGCTGACAAGCCTCATGAGAAGACCCTCTGCTCACAGCACCAGGTCCACGCCATTGAGTTTGTCTGTCTGGAGGAGGCCTGTCAGTCTGGACCGCTCATGTGCTGTGTGTGTAAGGAGTACGGCAAGCACCAAGGACATAAGGTACATACGTAATATTCTACACTCCCATCAGAATTCTGTATGTATTTCCAATTTTAAACAATTAATGACACATTTAAGGAATTGATGATAGATGTATTTATTTATTTATTTAGTTTTGTCCCTTGTGGCACTCTATATGATTCTAGTAAATAAAAGCTGATTATATGTTGTATGTGTATGTTTTGTCTTATTTTCAGCATGCTGTTCTTGAGACTGAAGCTAATCAAATTCGTGCGTCCATTTTGGATATGGCCCACTGCATCCGAACATTTACAGACGAGGTGTCAGAATATTCACGAAAACTGGTGGGAATTGTGCAGCAAATAGAAGGTGGAGAGCAGATAGTAGAGGATGGGGTTGGCATGGCACACACTGAACATGTAAGAAACTATAAAAATTCAACTTTAATGTGACACATTAATGGTGGTAATTTTCCCGTAACATGAACATGTTCCTCTTGTAGGTTCCAGGCACAGCAGAGAGCGCACGCTCCTGCGTACGAGCCTACTTTGCAGATCTACATGAGACGCTGTGTCGGCAGGAGGAGATGGCTCTGAGCGTTGTTGATGCTCACGTCAGAGAGAGGCTGATCTGGCTCCGACAGCAGCAGGAGGACATGACCATCCTGCTGTCCCAGGTGTCCACTGCCTGTATGCACTGTGAGAAAACACTTCAACAGGTAGGAGACTAAAAAATGACTCAGCGAAAACATTTACTGTTTGTAACTGAAATGGATTGAAAATAATTTTCTCTTTTTTATTTACTAAAAGCAAACCGTTATCTTTGGTTCACATGTGTAGAAATGTGGTGATAAAATAAGATAAGACTTTATTGATTCCACTGATTTTTTTTTTTTTTTTTTTTACACAGAAAAGTTTATCATCCCCATTAAAACAAATGTTTCTTAATATGTAATTGTTCATTTCAAGTTTAACTGTTGATTTTAACAGTTGCTCATCAATGATCCTCTAAAGGTCTAATAAATTTACAGCATATGAGTAGTGATGCCTTCAGGTTTGTGTGGAGGTGGACTATAAAGACAGTACATAATCCAATAGCAGACAATGACACAAAAAGATAATAATACACATTAAACCAGGGGTGTCAAACATGCGGCCCATCAAAGGCTCCAATTTGGCTCGTGGGATGAATTTGTGAAGTATAAAAATTACACTTAAGATAGTCACAAAAATTTTAGTTCAGGTTCCATGTACAGATGAGTAAAATATTATCCTAATAAGCTTTAAATACTCACTCCTCCAAATGTTTCTCTTTGTAAATGTAGATATTTTCATGTAATTTTCCTATATTTACACTCAAATAAATTGTAATGTGTAAGTTAATATTGTTAAAATTGGACTTATTTTTAAGAAATGTTAGGTTGTCCATGTCATTCATGTTGTTTTAAAAATGGTTTATAGATGTGGACATTTTTATCATGTAAGGAAAGTTTGGAGTTGACATTATTTATATATAATTATGTTATTATCGTAGCCCACTTCAGACCAAGTTTAGCCGAAATTGGCCCCTGAACTGAAATGAGTTTGACGGCCCTGCATTAAACAGTAATAAACTCCAGTATCTGTCTGTTGTAGGATGACTGCAGAGTTGTCCTGGCGAAACAGGAGATTAACTGTTTGCTGGAGACACTTCAGAAGCAGCAGCACCAGTTCACAGAGCTGGCAGATCACATTCAGCTCGATGCTGGCATCCCCGTCACGTTCACCAAGGTACGCACCGTCCCCACTCAGAGTGACGCCTGCAAATCTGTCCAGACTTGAGTCAAAATCCTCTTGTGTTTTTCAGGATAATCGAGTTCACATTGGTCCGAAGATGGAGATTCGTGTAGTTACTCTTGGTCTCGATGGAGCTGGAAAAACCACCATCCTTTTCAAACTGAAGCAAGATGAGTTCATGCAGCCCATCCCTACCATCGGTAAATACACGTACAATGACTCTTGTCTTATCCAGTGGGGATTTTTACTTGCAGGAGGACATTTTCAAAACAGCTTTCTTTTATTTATTTATTTTTCTAAAGGTTTCAACGTCGAGACTGTTGAATACAAGAACCTGAAATTCACCATCTGGGACGTAGGTGGAAAACATAAGCTCAGACCCCTCTGGAAACATTATTACCTGAACACACAAGGTACTGGAATTGTTATTGTTTTCTATGGTGTTATTATAATGGTTTTACCCCAAATGCCAGCATTCTTAGTGTGGATGCGATAACTAGGACAGATTTTGTAGGATTTATTATCCCTTGATAACAAACATAAGGGACCCCTATTGATTTCAGCTTCTCTAGTATTAGAAGTCATCCAAATGGGAGCATTTTAGTTGAAAATCAGTTTATGGACATAAATCAAGCAGAAATAATTGGCTCACATTGAGTTCATATCAATTATCTAACAATTATCAGGGATAGATTTATATATAGCAGAGGACTGGGGAAGATTTTGATGATATACCCTTGGTGTTTGCCCCCGACAACATGAGCATCATTTATCTCGATGTAGTTTATCCAGAACCAAACTAATTGAAACAAACTGGGTTTTGTGGGAAATCAACTGTCATTGCAATGATGCTAGACTGGTTTTGATCATTTCCAGAAAAGTAATTCTGCTGACTCATTTTTAATAATGAGCCTGTTTACATGACGATAAAAGTCCGATATCTGGGAGTAATCGGATAATTGTAATAACATCTAATGCATTTACAAGCACTCAGAAATGTGATAATCGAAAAATCCGGTTTAGACACTCCACTCCATTATCTGACGCATTTCAGAATACATTACGTCCATAGTGATGGTAGACTTACATTTCCTGTGGTCTTCTGCTCATGTTTCTCTACGTAACTTTAATTCGCCACAATTCTAGTTGCGTTTACACATGTGCAGATGTAAAAAGAAACAAATAAATCAGATTAACCTGTATACATGCAGGAAGACATCAGAGTATTGGCGAGAAATCCAGGTGTTAATCTGATTGCTCATGAACAGATTACTGCTGTTATCTATCACGTATCAGATTATACCGTTTACATTATCGCTTAAATCATCTGAAAACTCCAGAAACCTGATAATGATCGAAGTATTGGCGTACATGTAAACAGGATCATTGACCACAGAGGCTGTGGCTCATTTGGTGGAGCAGGTTATCCAATGACCGAAGGGTTGGTGGTTCAAATCCTGGCTCTAAGTGTCCTTGAATGCACCATGAAGGTGTATAAAATGTGCTATACAAGTGCAGTCCAATTACCATTCACTGTCCATGTTTGGCTGTTGTTATAGTGGAGCTTTAACACACCCAGTGTACTCAGACACAATGTGAATGTATCTGTCTGTTAAATTTCTATCAATAACTGTAGTTTTATTTCCATGCAGCGGTGGTGTTTGTGATTGACAGCTGCCACAGGGACAGACTGATGGAGGCTCACAGTGAACTAGCCAAACTACTGACTGAGAAGGAGCTGAGAGACGCTCTGCTGCTCATCTTCGCAAACAAGCAGGTGAGTTTAGACCAACATTTACACTAAAACAGCACAGAGGTAAACCCAGCTCAGGGTACATTTCTGTGGTGACCTTGTTTTTACGTGTTGTTTCGATGCTTAGGATGTTCCCGGAGCCGTGTCTGTGGAGGAGATGACGGAGCTGCTGAGCCTACACAAGCTGTGCTGTGGGAGGAGCTGGCACATCCAGGGCTGCGACGCCCGCAGCGGGATGGGTCTTCACGAGGGCCTAGATTGGCTCTCCAGACAGCTGGTGGCGGCAGGTGTCCTGGATGTAGCCTGAACATGGCAACCGTGTGGGACTACACTGACACTGTCCCCGAACAAACCCAACCTGAGCCCAGCCTCGAAGCTCCATCAACTCCCACCACCTCTTCCTGTTAACTCTTAAACTGCAGCTTTAAAGCCTGTCACCCACTTCATGGCCCTGCTCATCTTGCCTTCTTTGTGCACCACTGTGAAGAACATAGCGGTCAGAGCAAAGAAAACAAAGATGTAAATATGTTATCTAGCCTCTTTGAATGGTAACACAGAACCAACAAAACTCTAAAGTCTGTCCCATCACTCACACCCCCCCGACTCCACAGACGATTGCGCAAATTCTACATATAAGCTCGCTGTTCCACATTCCCATCTGCTCGACTTACATGCTCTAACACATTACTTAATTTAGTTTTCTTCTTAGTCTAACCCCTTTCAGGGGACAATCTGTGCATCTGACATCTGTAGCTAGTTGAGTTAGATTGAGTCATGTTACAAACGCTCCTTATGCCCTGACAAAATGGACTGTATCTATACTTCCTATAACTCATCATAACCACCATATGTGACAGTAATCCTGACTAAAAGCAGAGTTGTCTGTTGTAATAATTATAGCATCTGTGTTCAATCAGTGGTCTCACCTAACACATCAGTAAATACACTAAAGGCGTTGCGCAATTTGGAACAACACATCATTAAATGCAGTATATTTGTAGGTAGTGAAAATGATAGTAAATTTCACTGGTCTAAATGGACCCTGAAGACTTCCAGTGGCTCAATCTGGTGGTTACACACTGATTTTTGGCTCTCACTTTGCCTTGATGTCTAACGTAAGCAATAGGGTTTATGGTTTTAATATGGGGTCTTTATGTTTTGTGTGAAAGTGTTTTTTTTTTTGTGTGTGTACGTGTCAACTTATTTAATGCCACAGCTGGTCTTGAAATGGCACACCAGTAAAGCGTAGAATTGAATGTGTTTTCCGTTACAAATGAAACCGTTTACTGAACTTTATGTATGAGCGGGGAAAGTGGATGTTACTTTGATACGAGGCTCAGTTGTCAACGCGCCGATTCTGCCTCCATTTTGTGGAGTGTGTCGCACGCAGAGTTTATGGAATGCACTGCTGCTTCACTATGAGTTTTCATTTGGAAGCAAATGAACTTATCTGCTGTTTCTTAGTGGACTATGAGCATTCACCGCAAACAAACATCTTGTGGGGAAAAAAAAAATTCTCAAGTCCCATTTTATGTCTGAGTGCTTACAAGGTACACCTTAAATCTACAGCCTTCAGTAATGTGAAACTTAGTGAAACTTTTAAAACATAACACTGATACTTGTTGAGAACACCATCATTTGCGTTTGATTTCATCTTTATTCATTGCTATGTAATGTTAACTATGTATAAAATATAATTATTAAAAATGCACGTATGAAAAGCCTTTCCACAGCTGGTGAAAGATTTCCATTTGTTTTTGAAACATAGAAGCACAAAACACATCAGTACTTGTCCCCCCGTGGATTAAAAACAGCTTTTGTGAAATATTCATAATGTGATGCTGTAAAATAAACTAATGCCCTTATCTGTTTTTCAGTTTTTTCTTTGTGAATGCTTACAAAAAATAATGACATGACACTCATTCTTAAAACTACAAACACACAATGTGTTCATTAATAACTTGTATTTTTTGTTTTTTTTAAAAAGTCATCACTGTACAAAGCCTGATAAACACGTATGATTACTTTATGGTTATGTTGATAATGCTGATGTCTTCGTACGGTTTGTCGGTCTTGGGGTTCACTTTGGAATTGGAGATCCTCTGGACAGCCTCCATGCCTTTTGTACATCTTCCAAACACTGTGTGCTTGTTGTCGAGCCAAGGCTGGGGAAATTGATGCAAAAAGTTATTTTTAGTAACTTAAGAAAGATGACTAAAAAAGAAAAAAGCAGCAAAACATAATTTTTAAGAACATGAAATTGGATTTACAAGATTAAACAAATAAAAGTGTATACATTTTCTTAAAGCTATGACTCAATATGTTGGAACTCAGTTTCACTATTTTATTTTTTTAGCCTTTAAGTTAGATTTTATAGAAACTCAGTTTGCTACGTAACCAAATTCAGTAAAATCCCAAATTAATCATAATCAATATAATTGATTTTGTTCAATTTAAAGGTTTATTTTGGCACAATGTAAAAGCATATAGTATAAATGTTATTAACATCTGTAGAAACAAGATTTCAACTGAGTGCTCAAAAAAATGCTGTAAAAATACATTCAATATTATTAATGATTTTGCCTCCTATTTAAAGATTAAGGGACCTGTTTATTAGGCGAGGCTACCAAAGATAGAAAGAAGACATGTACACATTACATTTTATTAAGCTTCTAAAAGTCTACACCATCAGGAGTAACTAATTTAGCTCCTAAACAAACTTTGCTCAATGTTCTCATCTCACCAGTTCATGTACATCAACTGTGTCAGGAAAGTAAAGCATCAGATCCATGGTTTTACTTATTTGACTGAGATTATCCTGTAGTTACACTGAAATATACTGTGATGAAAAGTTCCCCCCTGTTCTTTTTTCTCTAGCACCATTATGAGACGATTCAACACCAGTTTGAAGGAAAATATTACCAGGACAAATTACTATTGTGACTTTCATAGAAATAGTGACTGATTCAACATGTCGGTGCTGACAGAACTTACAGTGGGTACGACAGTGACGAAAAACTGAGAGCCGTTGGTGCCAGGTCCTGCGTTGGCCATACTGAGCGTGTACGGACGGTCGTGTCTCAGCGTAGCGTGAAACTCATCCTCAAACTCTCCTCCCCAGATGCTCTCTCCTCCCATCCCTGTGCCTGTTGGGTCTCCTGTCTGAATCATAAAACCCTGTCGAACGCAAAAACGAGGATTCAGACAGAGCTCACTGCTGACTCAGGTATCGAATCACTACACACTCAGTCACAAAGACTGACCTTAATCACTCTGTGGAATATGTGGCCGTTGTAGTAGCCGTTCCTGCTGTGAACACAAAAGTTCTCCACAGTTTTGGGGCATCTTTAAAAAAAACAAAAACAAACATGTGTTAATCACTAAGGTTATTATAATACCATGTGACGTTTCGGGTATTGCACCCTTCTTCAGACATGATGTCTGA
>JAPSES010000081.1:6051811-6063873 GCA_029822895.1 Maxillicosta whitleyi | reverse complement strand
ACAGTGAACATGTGACACATAAACAGTACCACAGTGAACATGTGACACATAAACAGTACCATAGTGAACATGTGACAGATAAACAGTACCACCATGCTTCAGTTTCAGCTTCACAGTTTGTCTTTTATGGATTGGGATTGTCTCTCTCAACTCACCACATATTTTTTATTGGTAAGTTTTTATATTTATCAATTACTAGAAATTTCAGGCGACCCCATTCGAATTCCAGGCGACCCCACGTTGGGTCCCGACCCCAAGGTTGAAAAACACTGGGCCTAGATTCAGTAAACAGTTGTCGGGCAGATGAACCCTGCTGAAAGGGGAACCATCAGTGTCCAGCATGTGGGTAATGTTTTTGGATTGGTCCAGATCACTCTGCAAAGTCATGCATATTCCTGTGTTGAGGTTGGATTCCTCCTCTGCTGCTCACAGTTCTGCTTGGCTTTTGACCAAGCCGTGGAGTGCCCCCTGAGGGGAGTTCACCCAGCCATCTTGTTATTCTAGCACATTCATCCACATCACTTGCTCAGTCATTAGAGTACTTTAAGTCCACCGTAGCAGGGAGAAGCTGCTCTTGCCATCCTTGTGGTGTACTCGGTCTGAATGAGGCCGAGGTGTTTGGTTTTACATTTAAATAGACGTTCAGCTCTGTGAAATCACACTGCGGCTAAAACTCTTTTTTTTTTTCAACTTTATCAATAATATTTCTTCAGTCAGTTGAGGACTGGAGGTAGAGACTACAGAAAAATTCACAAAAGTAGGCCCCTATTGTACATTTTGGAAAACGACAGAATTTTTTTTTGATGAAACCATACAGTCATCACTGCACTATTTTAAAGTTGTTGAATTCCTGTGTCAGCCTCAGACTCCTGCCAGACACCCGAGCATTAAATGCAAGGTCCTGAATCATGAGAGAGTTCTTGGTCTACTGCCAATCATTTCATATGCTTTCTTTATGAAAAGTTAATCATCCACAGCTCTTTGAGGTTTTTTGAAAACCAGTGACACTAACTGGCAGCCTCCAAAAGTACCCAGGCTGCAGGGGGAGTCAGAAAAAAGGTTCCTCATGTACCCAGCTTTGCCCTTTTCATTTTGTTTATTTGACAACTAGTGTTGTCATCTTAGTGGATTTACTGTCTCTGATTGGCCTCATTGTCTACCAAGACATCTTTATACCCATGAAGTGAACTGAAAATACTTAATACTGAACTGAAGAAACGTTTCTAGTTTCTGGTTTGGGTTTATAGAAATATCTTATGAAATGGAGCACATTAAAGACAAGCGGGACACGATAGAGTACAAACAAAAAATAAGATGAATTAAAAGAACATACTCTAGCCAAAAGAAAGTTCCACATTCACGTTCCCCGCTGCATCGTTTTGAATCGTTTATATAGTGTCATAACATTTATTTCCTGCATTTTTTTGGATACATAATGTTGCTAAACCTAGATCTGACCAGCTGAAGCAACCCCAGATCATAAAACTGCCCCCAAAGGCTTGTACTGTAGGTACTATGCATGATGGGTAATCATTTCATCCACCTCTGTTTTCACACTGATGCACCCGTCAATCTGGAACCGGGTCATCAGACCACATGACCTTTGTTCTTTTAAACATAGTCCAATCGTTATGCTCCCTATCAACCTGGTGGTTGTTTAAGAAATTAACCAACAATCGAAGGCGAGTAAGCAGCTTTTTTTGCTTTTGGCCTGACGGATATGGATATCTCTTCTTAGTCATCAGGAGTAACGTCCTTGTCAAACTCCTAAACCTTTGTCATTCTTCAGTTATTCAAGTGTTATTATTCATTACTAAATATAATATATATTTTTTAAATTTTACAAGTTGTTCTTTTTGCACCTGCTTCTGGATGAGGGTTACTCCAGTGCAGTTTTCTGTTTTAATACTAAGCATAGCATTCATTCCTTACTTTAAAGGCTTTCTTGTTCAGTATTTGTGATGACTTTCAGATTTTTGCCTATATATAAGATTATCCAAAAACAGATTGATTAATGGCTAAAGCAGTACAATGAGTTTTATTTTGGGCAGGTGTGATTTGATGAGATTTGACAATGAAAAGCTGATAGTCTGAGTATAGTTTATCTAGTCAAAAATGTAACTGTCAGGGTGCAGTTTTTGATTTCAGGAGTGTGGAAACCAAATAATTTGTAGTGTTGTGATGTGAGGGTCTTTTGAGGAATTTGCTGAGCCCCAAGGAGTGTCTGAACAGGTGTTGTTTGGGGCTTTTCCTGTCCTCCCCAGCCTCTCACTGTCTTTATTGGCACCGGGGCTGTGGAGCCAATTGTTTGGCTGTTGCCATGGATACATCTCTTGTTTTCCAATGGCAGCATGTCAAGGCAAGCAGAAGATGATCGCTCAGTCCAAAAGTGTTTCTTGCTGTAGAATATATGTGTAAAAGCTGAGTTCTAAGAAGAAGGTGATTGTTTATAGTTACGTATTGATGAAAATCTCATCAAACAACACATGAATGGTGTAACATTATAATAAAATATAATTCAGTAGTCCTGTAATAGATGCTCTTTTAAAGGTAATTCATGTGATGGTCTCCTGTGTCACTTTTTTGAGATCATATCTGTACAGTTTTCAAGTAAGTATTCAGTTGTTCATTCAGTTCACTTTTTTACTTCAGCATGTACTGCTATGATTTTAAGGGTTTTTCTCTATTATACAAAATTAAAAGTACTTAATGTAACAGATATCATTTGTCATGGGTATTACTATTTAGCCAGTGTTATATTCCTTCTGTGATCACTGTGATTATACAGCTTAGTTTAGTTTCATTTATAGCTGTAACAAACTGTTATTTATATTGGAAATCTGTTAATTAGATTCACAATTAATTGTGTGATGTTGGAAAATAATGAAAAAGTTTCCCAAAGGCCTAAATGTTGTCCTCAAATATCTAGTTTGTGCCACATCCCAGTGATATTAAATTTACTGTGACAGTGGAGTACAGAAAATTTGTTGATTAAGTCAGTCGTCAACTAATCAATTAATCATTGCAGCTCTAGTTTCATTACAGAATTGTGCGAATTCTATCCATAGTGTGTATCTTGTGTCATTTAAAAGAATAAAGAATACACAATAGCAATTGGGGAATATTGTTAATGCACAAATAAATCCAAAAAGGAGCAGGGAGAAATATACACTTATATGGTTGTGAGTTTTTTAGAACCACATATCATACAGATACTTTCATGGGGATTCCCTTTTTTGGGTTATTTGTGAAGCTGTTATTACCATTTACAGGGGTAAACAAAAATAAAGTCAGAGCTGGACAGGCGACATCCTCGCACAGGCCAAG
This sequence comes from Maxillicosta whitleyi, assembly GCA_029822895.1. NCBI lineage: Eukaryota > Metazoa > Chordata > Actinopteri > Perciformes > Neosebastidae > Maxillicosta > Maxillicosta whitleyi. The sequence continues at coordinate 6,060,546 of JAPSES010000081.1, read as the reverse complement.
TCAGACTCTGCCAACCAGTTCTGTGTTTGGCAACAGAGTTTAGATCCAGCTATGTGACTTTTTTTTTTTTTTTTCCTTCAGCAAACAACTTTATGTCTGACTCATTCCTCATGTGTATCCTCAGGAGCAGCAAAGATGTTAACAAGGAAAAGACATGACATCAAGTCAGCCACAGCTGTTAATATTTGCCAAGGCACTTAGAGTTAAAATATCACTCAGTTTGATACAGCAGACGATGTCACCGAATTAAACAAAAGGTAACATGAGCGTTGGAACGCTACGAGCAGAAGAGTGGAAGTTCCAGATAAAAGAAAGAAAAGGATATAAATGAATGTCAGTTCAGAGAAGCAGATGTAAGAAACAAAGGCAGCCATTGTTTGGTCTGGAGATGCCTCACATGTTTCTAGGCCAGGAGCCCAGACTGTGCAGCTTACCTGTGCTTTGTGGCTCTGCTAGAGAACAGGACAAAAACAGAGCTGTCAGGCAGTACAAAAATATTATCATTTCCTAACATAACATATCTGCTCTGCAACTGGCAGTAGTCTCAATCATGTGAAAGGGAACAATAATCAGCATGGCTGGCCCCAATTCAGACTTCATAGCATTGAGCCTTGCATGAGCTGGACTGAGGGCCACCTGCCAAAAGGTACGACGCCTCAAGTCGAGGAAATTAGGATGTGCCTTGGCCTGTCTCTGTCATCCAGTTAAAGATTTTATTAGGGTGGCTGGACATGAGCGGTGCCCGTAACACTTAATGTACTGCCATTTGAGGAAAAGCCACATTTATTGCCGGTGCCACTTATGATATTAGTCAGCTGTGTATTTTTATGTGTTGGAGGATTTTAATGTGCTGCATTGCACCATGCCTTCAGTGGTATTGCATGGTTTTCAGGCACAGAGCAGTGCTCCGCTGTGTATACGGCGTCTACGTGCATCTGCAGAGACATGGATTTGAGTTAAGCTTCTGTTGACTCAAGTTGTCAGAATTACCTTTAACCTGATGAAATCAAAAAAGACAACTTAAACACAGAGATCTGCGACTCGTTAAGTGCTTCAAACACAAAAAGTAGCACATTGGACAACATGGAACCCATGGGTCTTTACTTTAGACATGATTTGGCACTTGTTGGTATTTACATGGAACTTGATCAGAAATTTGCTTCCACTGACTTGGAAATCACTCACATTGTTTCAGGACTCCACAGTGTTTGGCTCAAAACAGCGGGTTTAGGACTCACACTTGATTTGTGAGAGTGTTGTGTGACTTTACCTGTTGGATGTTACTTTATTTAACAGGCTTAACTTTGACCTAATTCTTTTGACTTGATTCTTGATTTATGTCCCACTTGTCCAGTAATTGGTTGTTCATCTCTTGAAACATTCTCAGTTTTTCATTAGAATTGTTTAACACTTGTTAAACAATTCACACAGCTTTAACACTTGTTGGTCATGACCAGGGTGTTGCTTGTAAACATTCCTATTTATAGGTCTAGTGTGAAAGATTTAGAAGATTTAAGTAAAAAAAAAAAAAATGTAAATATAATTTTCATAATTATGGTTTTTATTTCTGTATAATCACTCAAAATAAGAATTGCTAAGTTTTTATTACCTTTATAATGACCTGTTTATACACAGTAACCCTCTCTTTCTTCATAGTTTTGCTGTAGCTAACAACGGACATTTTTAATTTTATAGCAGAATGCATCCAGAGATAAGGTGTATGATTACCTAATCTATCAGTTTAGACCAGAATTAATATCCCTGTCATTAAAAAGCTCACAACGGATAAAACAAACACCGGACGTAACAAAGAACTTCCATATTTTTGCAGCCACCTTAGTCAAAAGGGATGAGGTTGTTTAGTTGGATGTAATCTGCAGCTTCACCACTAGATGTCAATAATTATTACACACTGAACCTATAAAAGCATCAAATAAAATATATAGTTTGAGAAATTATGTGTAATGCCTGTTTCCTTCGCATTTTCCCTGACATGCACATATTTTGGTATTTTACTGCAGCAAATCAGATTTATAGGAGACACAACATTTTTATTGACACTGTTACCACCATAGTGTGACCGCAATAATGAAGGTTACAAAATACAGCTTCCTTTCAAAGTAATCCCCTTTTTCCTAAATATTTTAATGAGTGCATTGTACTGCTACAGTGACAATTACTCATTTCCAAACAAGAAACACATTAACATATTTCTCACTTCAGCTAAACCTCAACTCCCCATGTAGTACTTTCCAAGAACCTGGAAGGGAAACAATTATTTGATTAAGATTTATAGGGGTAACACAAGCTTTAATGTACATTCCTTATTCTGACACTTTGAGCCGTGTTTTATGCTTGTTTTTCTATGCTCATATTTTTGGCTGCGAATGTTTAAAATTTGAGAAACAAAAGAGTTTTAGAATAGTTATTTGTCAAGACTGGTAATGTTCAGTTTGTTAAAATAGATGTTTATTTGACAGGACGGGTCAGTGAAGCCAAACTAAGTGTTGTCGGGATTTTTATCTCTGTTACAGGTGAAATCACTTCTAATGATCGTGTATTCTAAGTTTGAAGTCTAAAATTATCTTTTGCCTTTGCAGTGATGAATTACGTAAAGAGGCACGACAGTTGAAGAAGGAACTACTGGCCATAAAGCAAAGGAAAGAAGAAGCATCAAAACCCGCAGCAGAGGAAACCAAGGAGGGTATGCATGACATATGCTGACGTTCATTACTGACTTATCCATTATATTACATTTATTCAATATCTTGCTCTATCATTGTTTACCCCATATATGTCTTGTTTTGGCTGAATCCAAACACACATGTCAAAAATTAGATCAACAAATCATTTTTGTCTTCTTGAAAGTATCACACTACTACTAGGTTCTTTCTAGGGAACTCTTTTTTTTTTTTTTTTTTTTTTTTTTTTTACCTCAGAGCTAGAAGTGTGTATCTCTAAGAGGGTGGTCTGTGCCACATTCTCTGCTAATGGACACTAAGACAGACAGCCCTCAGATTTTGTCAATTAGTTGCAGACATCTATTTTTCTCTCCGCCCCCCCAAGGTCTGCATTTTTGTGTTAAAGCTCTCACAAAATGTGTGGGTAAAAATTGTTGTGCGTCTGCCACAGTTTCACATCACACATATTGTGTGTGTTTGTTAGTTTGCAGTTTTGGTCTGTATAAATCTGCCCCATATTTCCTCGGGTCCTCACCACACTGCAGTTTGTCATAATGCCGTCAATCTTTGGATTGTTTCTGATGCCGAAACACATTTTTTCAAGATTGCAAAAACCACTTAGGAACAGAGGTTAGCTTGAGGTTGTTGTGCAACAAAACAAAATAGTTAACAGGGGATCTGTGGGGACCAACCTAACTGTGGGATCACCACCAGCCAAAATTTCCTGAAGGCCATGATGGGCTTTTGTTGCTCAAACATTGCTTTTGTCTCCACAAACACTGATGGTTTATGTTTTTAAACACAGACACTGAGCCCACTGTTGACATGCACCTAATTGGTTCAAGATTTTAGGTGAAAGAGCAAAAAATACAATCATCACATTGTATTTCTATCCAGCTTTTAAAACTAAGATTAACTAATATTTCATTGGTGTCTCTGAGTTAATATGCGGCTCTTAGTGATATCTGTCTGAAGTTAAGCTGGTTCTATAAACACCCTAAGTAGAAAGAGGCCTTGTCTAAACAGATTCAGTCGTGTCCTCACATACTGAGGCACTAACAGACAGCCCTGCATTGTTATATAGAGGGCAGCTAGCCTAAGCTCGTCCATTATCTTACAAGGTATTTAACTGTGCCAGGGCCCTTTGTTTTGTGCTTCTCTGGCAGCTCAGCCAAAGGCAAGACTTTCTTTTAAAGGTTCCTCATTACATTTCTGTGTTGGAAGCAAAACTTAATTCCATTAGATGGAATTCTTAGATGTCATGGGCCAATGGCTACTGCAGGGGAGACGGATGTCTGCTCAAATGCCGTAAATCTTGAAACTCAGCTCAGCCACAGAACAACACTGTGGTGAGTGTTTGTTTTATCTCATCGCACTGGAGAAGCTCAGCAGCAGTTAGAGCTGCACGCACATTAATGCTCACATTGACGAGGCCGTTCCTGAAAAGCTAAATCATTCCCCTGATTCTGTTCTGACCTCTGATTAAAGGTCGACCTTTGGTGTCATTTCAGTCACAGGCCTCACAAACTGAAAAATGGTTCAGCTCTTAAAAGACAAATTGGAAGAAAATGCATTCTTATTCATTAAGTAAAACCATAGTGATCAACAGTAACTGCACCTTTATTAAGCAGTGGCTGCTTTTCTCCACCTTTACCTTCTTCCAACTTTATGAACCAAACTGATCTTAATTTGGCAGCAGTCTGACTCAGTATCTCAAGCAACCAAATCCAAAGCTGACTGTTGGACTGAGGGCTACCACAGCAGCTGAGCCATTATAGTGGGAGAAACGAAAAATTATTTTCAGAAACTGCAGATTATTTTCTAGAAAAATAGTTGAATTACTTAGTAAAGTAACAGTAAAATGGTAAAATAATCATTCCATGTAACATCAACAGAGTGGTTGAGTAATAATGAAATAACAGTCCAAAATGTATAGATCATTAATTAATTATCATTTAAGGTAATAAAAAATAATCACATCTGAGAGGTTGGGAATTAATCACTTATTAACAAAAAAAAACTTAGTGGAAGTTTTGAGTGGTGCAGAGGGCCAGTTTTCCATGAATGGTTTCAAACAGATTATTTAAGTGTTATCAGTTCATTATCCAAAGGTGAGACTTAATCATTAACAAGACCTTAATAATTATTTGCAGCTGTTGTCACTGTGACATCCTTCTAACAGGGTTTTCCTTTGGTTTTTAGAGGGTATAGCTGCTGTTTGGGTTCTAGCATTTTCTGTGGAAGACTCACATGAATGTTTATAGAGTCTGGAAGTCCTTCCACAAGAAAACTGATAAATTTCTAAAGAAAAATTTGACATTTTAGCTCTGATTTTGACCATTTGTTTTAATAAGTATCAACAAAAATTTGTAAAAAACTTCAAAATAAAAATTGAGGTGAAGTCGTGTTGAGATGTGCTCTCATTTCAATTTGGTTGTTAAATCTATGTTGTGATTTTCGTTTTTGTTTATACCCCATTGTGTTCATTTTGATGCCATATGTCATGTGACCTTAATCAAGGGAATTGCTCACAGGTATGCCATGTCCCTAATTAATAAAACAGGTGAGCCTGTGCATGCGATGGTTCACTCAGCCTGAAACAACGTGTTATGTGTGTTTGTGGCATTAACGTTGTATAGAAAGATACTCTGCTAACAGGTTATGGGCCCAGCGGCTGCTTGTTGTCTCTTTTCTGCTCATCCTCTCGGCTCTCAGGTGCGCGCAGTAAATGTTGCGACTTTCACCTCACATTAGTTAGGATTATGGGTTAGCTGGGCCCATGTCTGCTAACAAGTCGGGTGCAATCATTAGATCTGTGAAAAGCTATTGGAGTTTTCATGATGCAATACTTTAACTTATTAATTCAACCAGGAGGTAATCTTTTCGCCTGGGTATGTTTATTTGTTTATTTGTTAGCAAGATAACTCCAAAAGTTATGAACACATTTTTATGAAATTTTCAGGAAATGTTCGCTCTGACACAAGGAAGAACTGATTAAATTTTGGAGGTGATCCGGATCACCGTCTGGATCCACGAATTTTTTTAAAGGATTCTCTATTAGTTATTATTATTGGCCTTGTTGTAGTACTAACAAATGTCCACAAGATGGCAGTGGAACTCCTGTTTTCTCAGGCTGCACTGATTTCTGACCATCGCAGTGAAAGTAAATTAATATGTAAGCGTATAGGCCCCGCCTACCCTGAAAGCTTATTGGCTAGTTTTGCTTATTGCTACCAATCAGCGCTTTCACTGCGCTCACTCAGACACACATGCAGTCACACACAGGTTCCACCAACACACAGTCTCTCACACACTCGCACAGTACAAAAAAAACCCAAACACCTCACATAGTCTAAAATCTGGGATATTTTATTCAACTCGCGGACATCAGGGAGTCACTAGAAATATCAGGAAGACTCATGGAACTTCTGGGAGACTTGAGATGTCTGCTTTACCGTCTTTGTAATTCCGTTTGCTTTGGCGCTGTCCTTGGCAAACTGTTTTCCTTTTTTCAAAGACGTCAGCCACGGACATAAAATAGATAAAAAACAAATGTGGGAGTAATATTGCGGGGTGTCAGTCACAAATATTTGGGGGAACTGTGCTGCTTGGCGGAGGTTTGCTCTCTCTGAGTGCTTTTCTAGTTGTAAATGAATTTGGCTGAAGTGGTGCACCTTAGATTACCTGAAAGATTAGCACATTTTCACAGTTTGACCTTCATTCAGATGTTTATGCACTACATTAGTGACTTGAATTAGTCCCAGGCCATAGAACCATAGAATAAACACACAGAGGGCACCAAATAGAGGAGAGAGAAGATTTCTACTGTTCTCTTCCTCTATAGTCTTGGTGTTTTCATTCTTCTCCTCCAGCGGCTGTCTGACATGTGCAGGACATTACATTTGATTGAAGTGAAAAGCAAATTGTCTCATCAGAATTCACCATCACCAGTTTTTTTTCACCATTTGAATTATTTTCTCAACAGACATCCCTTCAGTTGTCATCACATAAATTATAGCATGTTTCTACGCTCTGGTTTTCTCTTTCTTGGCATGACCACTGGGCATGGCAGCCAAAAATAAGAGAGCCATTCAGAAACCACTGTCCATTCAATACCCACCATAAATGATGTGGCAACGCTCTTTATTATACAGGTAATTCCTGTGTGCTCTGGGTGTTTTATTACACTGGTGCCTTGTCAGTCATGCTATTGACTTAGAAAAAATGTTATAATAATAGAGTGATATTCGAAACAGCAATTACCGGTGATTAAGATTAGCATGTTATTTTGACAGTTTAGCTCAGGTTAGTTATTTTCACAGGATACTACACATAAATATCCTAAAAGAGTGAAATATTTTCACACATTAACAGTCTGTTCTCCTGGTGATGAGGGATAGTTGACCTCGACATACGTACTGACAGCCTTTTTTGATGTGTTTTTGACGATGAGCAATAACATTGCCTCACAGCATGGCTTTTGACTTGACTTAAGTGTACAACAGAGAAGGGCAACCTCTTCTCCTACAGAAGAGGCCTTTGTCATCCACAACAGCCTTTGGTTACTGCAACAACGGCAGCTTGATTTGTAGCCCTCTTGAGCCCAGGTGACAGGAGAGGGGAGGAATGTAGTTAGAAAGGCCATCAAACTCAAAGATAGTAGTTAGTGACAACAGCTGGAGAGGGTGATGTGTGTTCCTCATGTAGGACCTCAGGGCATCATCAGTCAGCATCCAGCATGTCACAGGCTGCACCAGGGAGGCCGAGCACGAGAGGTGACTGGGGGAGTTGAGATGGAGGGAGATCAATTGTTGGTCTCATAAATCAAAAGGAAAAAAGCTTCAGCCCTCCAGCAGCAGAGCACACTTCCGTGTTGACACCGGTGAAGTGTACCACTCAGATTTCCAGGGCTGTTTTTGAAAATTCCAGTGATGGCTCACTATTTGGAGTGTTCACTGCTGTAAAAGCCTTGAGAAACAAGAGTAATTGCATAGTTTGGTGGAAATGATAGCTAACCCAAACACCCCGTGGGACTGAAAGTCTTTGGTTGCTCAGTTACGTTTCTCAGAAGCGTTCTTTTCCCAAAATATAAAACAGAAGAAAGAACACTTTTCAGCAACTAATGTGACTTCTGTCATGGATAGTTTTGGCCGTTGTTTACACTGAAGATCCTGTGAAACTGGACAAACTAGAGGTCAACCAGTAGAGGGGTTTCACACTGAAAATGTATTATGCATGTGTGAGATCTTTACTAGATCATAAATACCAAAAATACACATTAATACTTATAAATCATGGAACAACAGATTTTTTTATTTTGACCTATTATTGTCCTTCAAAGTCAAAAACTACACTTCAGGGGCCTAATAATAGTTTTGTTCAAGAGCTATTCAATAACACTATTCACTATTCATGGTATCTTCTGAAAAAAGATCTGATTATTTATTGTTGTAATGTGTTAAAAATGAAACTTTTAATTTAATGAATGGTAAATGTAAATTAAAAGTCAATAAAAATTTAATATTTGTTGACTGCACCAATATGGTACCATAAATGTTTCTTTTTGACAAAGTGGAATGGAGTCGGACGATTTCAAAACAAGAACAATTAAGTTGATTCTACATTTAACGTCCAAGTGTGTGTTTGTACATTTGACATTTTTAGCATTATCTTGCCTTGAGTCTGAAGATACAGTTTGTGAATATAAGGGGGGATGTTTAGTCACCAGAGGCAGAATAGAATGTAATTGGTTTTAGTAAACACTGTGTCAAATTTCAGCTTCATAGCTTCATTAGTTTTTGAGATATTTTGGTTTTGGAAGCATAGCGTGATACTGATTTTAATATAAAAATTAGTTGTGATTGATGTTCTAATGTACAGGATGTCTGTAACTTCTGGAAAAGGTGTATATTTGTCAAGTAATACTTTGATGAAAAATGTGGGGAAATGTTTGTGCAAAACATTTTGAGCCAGTTTATGGTGTTTTATAGATAATGTTATTTATTGAAAGAACGCAGACTGTCTGAGGTGCTCAGTTGGGAATCTGAAATCTGG
>JAPSES010000081.1:6006005-6038280 GCA_029822895.1 Maxillicosta whitleyi | reverse complement strand
GTGTGTGTGTGTGTGTGTGTGTGTGTGTGTGTGTGTGTGTGTGTGTGTGTGCGTGCGTGCGTGTGTGTGTGTGTGTCAAAGGGGTAAACTTGTCCAATATGACAAGGATTTACAACCCAATTCCAAAATAAAGTAGGGACACTAAAATTTCAATGAAACACAATAAGTTGAATTGTAAATCTCATCAACCCACAGTAGAAAGTAGGAAACAAATGGAATGTTTACACTGAGAAAATGAGGGGGGAAAAGGTTATCTGGACTTTTATGACAGTAAGACATCTCCAAAGTGGTGAGACATGGCTATGTTCACCACTGTGTAGTATCCCCCCCTCTTATGAGTCCATAACTGTCTGGGAACTGTGGAAAAGAATGTTCTTTTCTTCCAATTTTGTTGGATTGAAGTTGCTCAACAGTCTTCTTGATGTATTTTTCATTTTTTGATTTAACAAATGTTGGTGTAAAGTCATGACTGTAGACAAAACTATGCTGACATAATAGATGCAGTATTGTCTGAAATATGGAAGGCCTTCCATGAAAAGAAGTTTGTCCATGATGTAAGAGCACAAATGGAGTATTTATGCATTTGTTTGTGAATAGTAACAAAAACAAACAAAGAAACAACAAAATATCAGAATTGTGATTCAGAGCCACAGAGGGACCAGGTCTTTGTTTACAGCCACTGTCCACATTTCTTTGCATTCACTGCAGGAGATTTAGTTACAATATACAACTTCACTAGATGTCACTAAATATCAGTGACAATGTACATTTCACTTTGTTAAAGGTTATGCATGCATTTGTGCTTTTATAAGCTCGTGTTGAAATCTGCTGAGTGTGTGTTCACTTATTTGTAGACATATAAACATTGTAATATTTGGAGTAACTGCTGGGTTTGACTCCAAAGAGTTCTGGCTCCCACAGACTTACACAGATTTGTCTTGAAAAACATGAAGTCAGAAGTGTTTTTCCAGAACTCTACATTTCTCATCCATTTTAATTGGAATTGAAGCTTTGATGTCTATAATTTCAGAGGTGTCTGAAACCTCTCTCACCTGCTTTGAGCTCATTTAATGAAATGTTTTGTTTTGTTTTGTTTTGTTTTGTTTTGTTTTGTTGACAGGCATATTTAACACATCAGTAAGCTAGTTTTTAGCATTAGCTCTCCTCTGATCCCTTGTGCTCCCATAGTTCTGGCCTTTTCCCTCCATATGATCAGTTCTGGCTCCAAAAAGCAAACACAGTAATGGGAAAATCACTAATTACTGACTTTAGAACAGCAGTTCAGAAACAGTCTATGGTTATTATACATTACTGTTGCTGTAGAGGAGCAAAAGTGAGAACTCATGGCACAGGAATAATGATTTTCATAGAAAAAAAAAAAAAAAACATCCCAAGGAAGTCTGCTACACAATTCAGCGCATGTAATGTTATTATAGATTTAAGTAAGACAGACATTATCATTTAAATGGAGCTAAAATCAGTAGAAAACCATGCATGTGCCTTTGATAAGAACCGAAATACTACTACTACTCTCTGGCTACTTGTAATCAGAGGCGATACAAGTAGCCAGAGAGATATCACTTAGAAGAAAAGGACGAGGTACCAGTAGTTTAATAATAACACATTCATTCCTCTGTGACTGAGGTCCAACATCAGGTCCATGTTAGGCCTACATGTGAAGTTTCCAATACCACAGCAATTGGATTAGACTGGTAAGAAATGAAAAGTATTTCAGTCATAGGAGGAAACCAGTGTAAACAATAAATTAGGCCCAGGACCACAATTAAAACCAGTCAAAAAAGAAAACCTCAGACATACTTAATGTCAGACATACAGTAAGAGAATGTTTGGCACTGAATGATATGGAAGGTGGTTGTTATCCAATCTTGTAGTATTTCCATTTAAGGTCTGGGTCACTTTTATTACATATTGTGTGACATTACAAGGAAAAACGTTTATGCTTTAAACACAATGAAATTTGCTGAAAGCATTCAAGCACATGTACAGCAAAAAGATACAATTCTTGACCAACTACAGCCAGAGATTGCATTCTTTAAACTTTTAAACAATCAAACTAAAGCCAGAGTTGTCATATGTCCAAAAGATAGACTGTATATAACAGGGAAGCACTTACATTTTGAGCTAAAAAGGCTCAGTCTCTAGTAGTTGTTTGGCTCCATGATACCTAAAGGTCATAAATATATCCATGTTATTCTATAGGGCTCTGGCAAAACTAAAAACTGAATGTGCACATCCAATAATTTCTTTCTACAGGTGATTTTGGCAGAGGCGGAGGTGAGTCACACATGTCCCAGTAACAACGAGCAACAATCAGGCCCTGGGTTTCTGTGTTGAAAATCAAGCAGTTTAAGTCAAGTCGCTGTTAAAAAAAAAAAAAGACACGTATAAGACAAGTGTTCTGGTCAAACAGATAATAAGTCAAATCATACAAAATTCTGAGCCATCAGTTACAGGACTCCCAAAGGGACCCCGTCTCCACTTCCTCCACCTGCCTTTGACCTGCCTGGACCTTCCATCCCATACAACTGTCTCTGCAGCTTCTGCAGCTGCTTCTACCATCATCTCTAACATGACGTCTGGCTTTACTGCCACACCTTGTCCTAGGACTCTTTCTATCATATTTTGGGATAGTTGTGTATTTTTGACATGAATCTGTATTTCATCCCCTCATCAGTGTAGTACATCCACACTGACTTACCCCCGACAGTGTCCTGTGAGCCCAGTTCTGGTCCAGGTTTGGTCGAAACGAAAGTAGTCCGGCAAGTTTGCGGGGGTCACTAAAATAAAATGTTTTTCTTCTAAAAAAAAAAACAGCATGCCAAAAATCCCAAACTATCCCTTTAAGAAGATTGTAGAAGGCATTCAAAGTGTCTTTTTATTGAATAGAACTTTTTTCCTGACATCCTGACTTGTACTTATGATTAATAAATTGCAGAAACAACATGATTCCAAAGGGTACCAAAGATCTAACATGGTGACAACCAAAATGCAAATTCATGGCTTCAAACAGAAGATTAAAAAAAATAAACACAGGCTCAATCCACCTCTTAATACGCTCTGAACATGTTTTGATGTTTTATTGCTGCTTTTAGGAATCTAATTCTACTGTATTTTGTCCACATGCCTCCAAACATATTTGCTCTTGTGTGATTAGAGAGGATTTCCCATTGACCATCAAATATCAGAAATACAACTTGTGCATGAAAATTTACCTATAATGGAAAAATGACAATTTCACCAAAAAAAAAAAGTTTCTGCACTGGAAAGAAGTGTTTTTTTGTGTTGAAAAATTGGTATATTGCAAATAGTATAGTATAGTATAATAATAGTATATTCACAAATAGTCGTGTGAATAAAAAAATACGGATGTGGAAGAACGTTAAAATGAGTGAAGAAGTTTTAAAAGACACATGGTGCAGTATGTGTGGAACAGAATATAGGGTTAATATATATGATAATAATGAATATATTTGTAAACACAATATTTATGTTTGTCGTCATGTTTATTTAACGACTTCTCGTGTCGTCTTGTGATAATAAATAAACAAATCATTGCATTTATGATTTAATGGAAAAACCGACATTACATATTTCTGTTTTTTCAACATTTAGTAAATATCAGTAAAGTTTTGCGCATAAGCCTAAAGGACAAGCGGCTCATGTCAGGTTGTGCAATGTGTCCAGTTTTAGATCACAGTAGATGAAAACATAAGCCAAAGAAGTTGTCTGTAAACACATAAGTCATGCATATTTGGGGCAGTAAGGGATGTTTTTGCTTAGATTGCACACAGATGTTGCTTTGTAGAAATCAACATACAGATTACCTGTCTTACCCGACTGTCTAAAGGTCTTGACCAAGACCACTGACCCGATCCTCGGGCGAAGTGAGAAATATTTGAACTGGTTCAGGCAGGATCCCGGTCATGACATTGGTGTTCAGAGACAACACCTAAGGCTATAGGTCAGTCCTCTGTCGATATACAGTATGATGGATGGAAGTTTTATTGTCAAAGCAATCACAAGCATAATTTAGGTCAGTTATGGTCTTAAAATTTGTCAGATTTTGCCTAAACATTTGATGTCAGTCAAATTGAACCTACTGAAGTCCTCATGAGCAAAGTCACAAAATCTCCACTTGCAAATGACAGAAATTCTCAACACCTACAACACACGTGTTGTTGCTCTACTGCCCTGGTCTCCAAACCATGGCCCGCGAGCCAACTACGGCTCGCGGGCAGCGACTTTATGGCCCGCCAAGTGACGTCTTAACAAAGGTCAGGCATGCGCAATCTGTATGCGATCCCTCCACATCCCTGAGTGCCTTCCGCTAATCCCAGAGTGAGTAAAACAATATATAATTGACAGATGAAATACTAACAGCAGACAATGGCTACCACTTCCAAGAAACGTAAAGTTGACCGCGAAAATCACCAGTTTAAACCAGAATGGACGGATGAATTTTGCTTCATTTTACCAGCATATCAGAACGCTAAGCCAACATGCCTGATATGAATGCGAACTGTCGCAGTCTGCAAGGTTGACAAAATCAAGAGGCACTTCAGAACTATGGATGCTAGCTTTAATTCCAACTTCCCAGAACATTCTGATCAATGCAGACAAAAAATAACCAACATGCATTCTTCTTTAAAGTGCTCAGTTTTTACAATTGAAACATGTAACACGGCACATCACACGTACGGGTTACAGTAGAGTCTACTGTAACCCGTACAGCCCCACAATGCACTCTGATGGCTCCTGTTGCATGTTCATCAACAGGCAGCTCCAAAATGCAAATGAGCTTTTGATGGATTGTACACAATGTATTTGTAGTGAATATTTCTTTCCTGTCCACCTTTGACCTCTTGGACAGTCTGAAATAGTATCTAAAGTATGTAACCTTTGAAGCTCCAGGTAAAGAAGGTGAAAGGTTTTCAGAGACAGGAAACACGTGTTTAGTTATCCCCCGTTGGATACTAGAAGACAAGTTTAGGTCAGATTTGTTGCTACCAATGTGGGTTTGTCTTCACTGTTTTTGTCAGTTTCAGGTGACACAGCTGTGTTTGTCTTTTTGAGATAATATTTGACATTTTTCCTCCCACAGTCACTTCAATTCAACAATTTACCATTAAATGTCATTTTATAGTGCAGTAGATTTAAGTATATAGAAGGTTATAGGCTACAGAGTTCATATGTTTTCAAACCTTAACTGTAACTGGATGTCCATATATAGGACTTTGACATTATAATTTTCTTAAATCATTTAATAGAAATCTGTGTAAGCACATACTTTGTCTTTACAGCTCCTTTTTCACTGTAATGAGAGGTACATCCAACACTAGGGGGTGTCTATTAGCAAGAATCAATATACTGTTAAGGCAATTTTTATTTATTTTAGTTATTTATTTTATTTATTTAATTTATTTTTTTTATTTTTTTATTTTTATTTTTTTTTGGGGGGGGGGGGTCTTGTAAATATTAAATTACACCAGATGCATGCACAAACACTATATCACAAAACTTAAATTTTGTTTAAACTATTCTCTTAGTTGTGAAAATGCATGGTGTACAGTCTCGGAATCATCCAAAATCAGAACATTATTTTTTTTAAAAAACCCAAGGAACTAACACCTGCCTCTTTCAGACAGTTAACCCTGCTTTTAGGATGCTTGAGCATAAGTATAAACAAAAAAAAAAAGAACCCCAGCCATGTCTACATTTGATTAAAGACCTAAAATTATCAGTACAGTATTGTATTGTATCACATATCATGATATATTGCAATATATTTTCTTACATCTTTATCCAACATACACATCATAAAATAGGAATACTGATATTATCTTGATAAAACATTTTGTTATCTTAGAACATAATAATAAATGACTAAAAGAACAGATCTTAGTAAACACTTAATGGTACACCATCAAAGTGGTGGTCCAACCTGAAATGTTCTTTTACTGGATGTCATTACTACGCCCATGTATTATAAAAACATTCACCTTTTCCTTGTCAAGAGTGAAGGACATATAGGATATGAAACAGATAGAAGCAGCATTACAATGTAAGCGAACACAGTAATGGCCATGATTTCTATACTGTGACTACAGCCCCATTATCATTTGTCCTCATTAGCGTTCTGTCATTTATTAGTTGTGGGCACTTGAGGCATAAGAGGCTAAATCACTACATAATTCATTCTTGATGGATTTCATAATGTTCTGGGGAAAGGATGTCCTTAAATATGCTTTACGTAAAGTATGCAGCTCAGCATCACCATCTGCCCAAATGAAGACATACGCAGAGATACACAATATTATTCAGACTCATCCACAACAGAGCCAACACTCTTGGCTTTACTCCACTAGCCTAAGTGATTGGCTATTGATTCTTTATACACTTAATCCACTTACCTGCTGTCTTTCAAGCTGACAGAGGAGAATGTAACAGAGGAGCATCCCCTAAAGGTGACCTGCTTACCTGGGTAACCGTAACATGCAGGATGAGTTAAGGCCTCAGTTTAAGCAATGTAGAATTATCTTCTGAAATATGCATACGCAGTGGTGAAGTGGTTTGCACTGCCGACCTGTAGCAAGAAGGTCCTAAGTTTGAGGAGTTTACATGTTTTCCCCATGTCTGTGTGGGTTATCTACAGGCACTCTGGTTCCCTTCCATAGTACAATGATTATAGAGTAACGTGCCCCTCTAAAATTGCCCATAGGTGTGAATGTGACTGAATAGGTTCATGTCTATGTGTCAGCCTGTGATGAACTGGGGAAATGTCCCAGGTTTACCCCACATCCATTTGGTATCATCTGGGGTAGGCTCCAGCCCCCCTGTGAACCTCCGGAGGGTCAAGTGATTATGAAATGTTACAGAAATGAACATGTAACTATGACCGATCTTTGACACTGAAGTCAGAGGTTCTGCATCCATCAATTTACAGAATACAACCTTCACAAGTTTTTAAAGATGTTAAATGTAACAGTTGTTCAGTCTTGGGCTGTCTTTATAAATTTTCACAGAACAAGTTCTGACAATTTTTATTAACATTTTTGTGTCTTTTAAGTTTTAAGTAAAAAGCAGCACATTGCAGACCTCACCTTTACTATGATCATCACTTCTAGGAATGAAGGGACATGTATAAATCAACTGTCTCCTACTTCGTAACATGTAAGTGGAATAAGGCTGTAACTCTTGTACTCTGCAGCTCAGTGTCGTTCCAAGCAAAGAATTTAAAACTGCAGGCATTCTGCATATCAGAACCCCTACCATATTAATTAGAAGACCACACACAATTAATCTCTTCATCTCTCTCTTGAATTAATGCCAGAAATCTGAAGTCTGACATCAGACTGATGTCCACACAAACATCAGTCTGGTTCCATACACTATCATCCTGGAATAAGAAAAGGCTTCTGTTGTCATACTGTTTTGATCATACTAAGCACAGAGTGCAGTGACTGCTTTAGCAAAACTGTGCTGTAGGAGAAGTTCATTCATTAATTATCTGAACCTGCTTAATCCTCACTAGGGTCACTGGGGTCTATCTCAGCTCCTTATGAGTTAAGGCAGGGTAACACCCTGGACATGTCATCCGTTCATGACAGGGATGACACAGAGGCAACCAATCACTCTCACATTCACACCTATGGGCAACTTGGATTCACCGATCAACCTATCAGTGCATGTCTTTGGATGACGGTAGGAAGTCAGAGTACCTGGAGAGAACCATGCAGACACAGTGAGAACATGCAAACTAAACTCACAAAGGTCCCACCCCCTTGTATGAGAAGTCGTTTTGGTAAAATATATTTACATGTGGAGAATGTCGCACAAAAACACTCATCTGTACAGAATGGGTTGTTCGTCTCTATATGTCAGTCCTGCAATGAAGAGGCGACTTGTGTACCCCACCTTCAGCCACAGGTAGCTGGGATAGGCTCCAGCAACCCCCTAAGACCCTAGTGATTATAAAGAGGGTTCAGAAGATGAATGAATGAATGAACGAATGAATGAATGAATGAACGAATGAATGAACAAGCTAATGAATGAACAAATGAATGCACAGCATGTCTTTGGTAAAACCAACCATTTTCAGCCTGCAGTTGCAGATTGGAGGTTGTTGTTGTTCTATCCCGTTGAAAACAGTAACACTTATCAGTAGTGTGTATGTGTAGTATGTGTAAACAATCCTGACTGAAAATCTCATCCTATTTGATCATAATTCTATCAAACTGAATGCTGAAAGCCACATCCAGTGTTAACACAATCACAAAGATTCTAATTGTAATTCATTAATTAGTCCCAGTTAAAGGCTTTTTATTTAATTCACAGGTTATCTTGTTAAGTTCTAAATTACTCTTTGGCTCAACTGAATTCTCCTTCTAAAGGATCTGTTGCCAAATTTAAACACTTGGACCCTGGTCCTCACTCTATCCCTCCATTAATTTTCAGGAAAATCAGTGGAGTGTTTTTTGACAGACAGACAGGAGTGATCACATACCATCTGAGCAGAAGCAGAAGTACTGAATGGATGAAGGTACAACACTAACTGTTGGTTTAATGATACATGGAAAAACAATGTAATTAGATCTAACCCCAGCTCTCTCCATATGAGTAATAATTTGAAGTCATTTTCTTTCAAACATACCCTGGATTTTAAGACTTAAGTACTTCTGGCTTAGTGAAGACAACACACAAAAAGTTCCTGAGGTTATTGCACACACACACCGTATGCACACTAGTGTGTAGTGGTTTCACAGTTGATAAAGTAAGTGTAGAACTGGCATAAATCAGCTATGAAAGAGGCTGTGGTGCACAGCTGAAGAATTTCTCTTCACATGTTTGAAGGTGTGAGTTAAAAAAACACATCCTCCTAGTGTATCTGATGGGATGGCTGTTGCCCTCTCCTCTGCAGCTTGCACCCCTCAGGGCTTTGATCTCATCCCTAACAGTTCAGTCCTGGCTTCAGCTGAAGAAAGGAGAAGCAGGGCTTAACAGGACAGAGCCCAAACAGACCCTAGTAGATAGCAGGTGCTGGAGCCGTGACCTTCCCGTCCTAGGCCGGCATTCCTGCCTGTCAGACCCCCTGGGTCTGTACATGCACTGTCTCTAGCCACACCATCTGGAGCCTTTTGCCCTGCTGCACCGTGTTCAAGCAGTAGAGTGTCTGAAGTGCTACAAGCACTCATCGATGACACCGCAGTACCACAGCAGCTTTGATTAACAAAGATAAACCCTAGAAAGCGATGTTGTTTGTCACTATGCTAATCCTCACACCTCTCAGCTGAAGAAAAAAATACAGCTGCTGTGTTTAGAATCAGAGCTATGGTACATGGTAATGCAACAGTTTTTTGGGATTACCACCGGGAGGGAAATGATTATCAGTCCAGGGACATTAATGTATGGTTAAAACCTTTAAAGTTTGACTCATGAAATTTAAGGAGTATGTATTTTGTGAATCTTTTCTTCCTAGTGATTGTTAGCGCTTTACTGTTGGACATATGTGGCATCACTTTTTCAAGCTTTTGGGGATATTTAGAAACTGATAAGCAGCAGCAGTGGCTTCTCTCACTGTCAGTAGTTTCCATTTGAAGTGAAGAATCCTGGCATAGATGGAGAAATCTGGTCCCCATCTTGTCTACACCTCTTATCGTCAGAAGCCCAAGTCATAGCAACCTGATGCAGCGGGAAATCACCTTGTCTTACATTGAGTTAAGCACACAAGGTAACAGTGAAGGTGATTAATATTATGCCTTTCACCAGTAAAGTCAACATGGAGAAGTATCAAAAACAGTCAGAAACAGTACGTCTCTGTGGTCTTGTTTTTGTTTTAATTACGCTGACATCAACTCAGTGTGCATTTTACCCTGAAATCTGAAATCAGCAGTGCTGAAAGTACTTTGGCAACACAGATAAGTAATAAAGCTGCATGACAGCATGTATTGTGTTGAACTTATTTCATTGCCTCATTATTTGGAGGCCTCTTGGCCATGTGAGCACACCCAGTATCCAATGGAAGGTTTACCTCTCTTTTGGAATCTTTCTTCATATGTCCAGTGAGCGATCTACAACACATGTGCACACAGAAGCACATGCCAATGCTGAGCATGAAGCTTGTTTACAGCCACCTGAAGACTGTCAGGTCATCTGCAAAAGTGGAATCCCTCTGCCTGAACTCTGTCACCTTCCCTTTTTTACTCTCTTGTCACCTTCAGCTCTGCAGGTTAGTGCTAATGTAATCACAGACCCCTGCAGACGGTCCAGCACTGGAGACAGAAGCTGGGCCAGACGTACAGGTATTCTAAACTGGTTACATTAGACCAAACAGGCCATCTGTCTCCCTCTGTAATTGGACACTGTGGATTAGAAGGAGACGGCAGCATTTCCCAGCCAAGTGGGCTAGTTACTGTTTATTTGGAATTAATTACCAAGGAGAGTGGAAACCTCACAGCTCCCTAAGAGTGAATCCAGACACTTGAAGCCAGGATGAGAGGATGGAGGGCTTCATACCAACACTATGGCAACAGAGCTGGGACAGTGCAGAAAGGTGTTTCATACTAATTACTTAGAAAAGCAGCCACATGAACGGTTGATGTTTATTAAGCCTGAAGCTTGCAGCTTGAGTGTTAGACCTAGCTAGGTAAGAACAAAAGCTTTTACAAACCTCCTCCAATTCGGTCACCCTAAACTGAGGCAACGAATGAATGGATTTCTTCAGAGGTGGTAACGGGTATCCTGGTGTTATGCCATTAGCTGCTCTCACACTGTGGGTGCTTTCCAAGAGTTGAGTGGAAGGACAAGGGTATATATCTCCTAAAGCCTGTGAGAACAGACCATCCACCCTGGCACCAACGCTTCTCATTTCATCTGCAGTGTATGTCGCGCTTTCCCATTACAAAAAAAGTTGCGCAGACATGTTTTGATGTGTTTTGACATGCAGGGAAAGAAATGAATCCATTAACACACAGTCTCTTTAAAAGCTGCTCTTTTATTGTATCTACTTAAAAAAATGTTGGTGAAGGGCTGTATCACTGCATTTTTTTCACTATGCTAAATTTCAGTTTGCATGCAGTGAAATAAATGTACAGGTGGGACAATGCAATAAATTAGAATATAATTTACATTTGAAAAAAAAAAAATTAGTAACAGTGTACCAACATTAATACTGAATATAAAATATACGCAACTAATCACATGATGCTTTTCAATTTCTCTTGCACTTTAGGTATAAGCAATGTGACATTCAAACATCCAAGTTCACAGCAATGAGTACCAGTTTGATTGATTTCACTTCGTTTCTTTTCCTGGAGGCTCTGAATCCTGCAGGCAGTTTTATTTTAACTGATTTCAAAAGCTTCTCTGCATCCATCGTCCCTCCCAGTTGCCTCATTGATACGTATCTGTCCATTGTCATACTGAAGGTGGCTACAAAAGAGTAGCAGCAGCAAATTAGAAATTAGTCATTAACAGCTCTGGTGAGATCCTTGCACACTTATATTGTCTCTTAGATTTCAAGGATTCCTACTGTAGCTCCATAACGTGTGTGATGGAGACGTTTTATAGGTGTTCCCTTTCACAACCCCTACACCAGCAGGTAGGTCATCTGGGTAAATGGGTCTTCTTTCTTTTTTTTTTCTTTTACATGACATCACAAGACAGAGTACAACCAGGTGAGTATCCTTTTAAACAATAAACGGTTAATGAAAAATTCCCAGTGTGAGGTATAAACACAAACAAAACAATAACATGACCAGCATTTAGTAATAGAGATACTGACGAGGATATGATTTCATATTGTTTGGATCCAGCCTCACTTCTAAGCGCACTGGAAAGAGTTGAATGGAAGCACCTACTTGGTAGCACCAGAAGCCTGGGAATACTGTAACCCCTTGGAGCAGAGCAGGAGGGAAAGGAGAGGTAAGCACAGTACTTATGGGAATTAAAAAAAAAAAAAAGTCAAAGACAGGAAAAGCACCATTGAGTTTTTCACTGTTGTTCTCTGTCAGCAAGGGGAGTAGAAGAGGGAAAGAGGACAACTTTATCTGGAGGAGTGGAGGGGAGGGGGTTTTGCAGCCTGGATATGTGTGGTCTGGCAGCATATCCATGATGAATGCAATGTGTGTGTGTGTGTGTGTGTGTGTGTGTGTGTGTGTATATATATTTAGTGCTGGCCCCTTACTTATCAGCACTGAAACCATGACTGTCTTTGCTTGTTGCTTCATAGAGTCCTTCAAAATGAATCCTTCAATAGCGAACCAAAAGCCCTCTCAGTGGGATGTTTAGGAAAGGCCAGTTGTGTAACAGTGTTTCATGCAGCCCAGGCATCATTTGACCATATATTCATGCTACTTTGGACAGAGCTGACCAACACTGGGGGAATTTTCTGAACTAAGGCACCCTTCTGAAAAAACAAAATGTCCAATAACCATGTGGTATTTTCTGATCATATGCAATACAAATCCTAACAGTATATAAGGGTTTAATGTATGTTACAGTATGTAATATTTTCATTCCAGCACAGAGACACTGAATATTTTTTTTAGTCACATTACATTCCGCTCATTGACAGTAGGCTACGATGTGACAAAAGACATAGTCAGAGAAAAATGTCTCAACTCTGTTTGGAATGGTACAATAAATATACAGTACGTTGATGGGGTTTCTCTGTCATATGGTAGGTATTTGAGCGATAAATTGGCAAAGTATTTACACAAAAAGTGCACCGAAGCCAAAACACCTGCCTGCCACAAGCACCATCACAATCAAAAGACAGGAGCGTGACACACAGGTTGTTGCTGTCGACTCCCGTCCCCCCTCCTCAAGTGAGGAGTCATCTCGTCTGTCTCTCCATCTCCGTGGTACATCCTCTGTGAGCGATGTGTCCAGCACTTTGGATTCATTAAACAACAAACACGGAGGAAGACTAACAATGATATTAATAATTATTATTATAATAAAATTAATAACATCACCAACAAATAATCTTCCAAGTTCCACTTCACAGAAGTGAAATTTTAAAAAAAGAAGAAAAAAAAAAAAGATTTGTGTCAGCATTAACGGCTGAGCAGTGGTTTGGATTCCACCATGATGGAGGGTATGGAGGCCATTAGTTACCATAATCTAAATTAAAATGCATCTGCAGAAATGCTTTTTCATTTTAAGAATATGTCTGCATTACTTGACTCATTAATAAAATTATTAATAAATTATCCAATCTGCATTTTCATTTTATTTACATAGCGCCCCCTACCATATTATACCAGTATATGCACCACAGTCAGCACAGAGGTGAAGAGCAGCTGCTGATGTCGCTCTCCTGCGCTGCTTACTTTACAAATTCATTTTCTTATTGTGGTCAGTTTTTTTTTCAGGGCAGACCACGAAAATGAAAAAGCAATGTCTTCTGCTTTCTTTTTGATCGTGTCATAAAATGTGCACCATGAATAAGGAAATGAAAATGCAAAGTGGATAATTTATTACCCATTTTATTTATGAATTAAATAATGCAGCCACATTATTAAAATTCAAGAGCATTTTTGCTAATGCATTTGTATTTTTGAATTTTAGCTTTCAAATTGAATTTTGGTGACTATTTCTGGGCCCTTTTTCATTTTAATTAAGTAAGAAAATGAAAATGCAGATTGGATAATTTATTAATAATTTTATTAATGAGTCAAATAATGCAGCCATATTGTTCAAATGAAAAAGCATTTCTGCAAATGCATTTTAATTTAGATTATGGTAACTAATTGCGTCCATAGGAGGGCAGGAAGATCAGATGTGATAAAACAGGGAAATCCTTGCTTCGCTTCCCAAACTCTTCTTGTATCCTCTGCTTGGTCTGGAGTTAGTTTTTTTCAGTTTGCCCTGTTTTGTTCTTCTCTCCCTTTCAGTGCTGTATCAGCCTCCCTCCATCTTTCTTGCGTCTTTGTTGTCTCTCACTCTTTCGTTACGTTTTGCTCTTGTGCTCCAAGGGTCAGTGCCCCTGGCAGGTCTTGCAGCACATCTGTCTGAAGTACGCACGGCTGCAGAACTTGAACTTCAGTACTAGCGGGCAGTAGGCCACTTTGTTTACATCTTTGCATTCTGCAGGAAAGAAATATAAAGTCTGGATTAAAGACAGATCCAAAAGAAACACATTCTAAATTAGCTTCCTGAATAACTTTATGTTTCTTTTTTTATGAGTGTGTATCTCCTTTTAAGAGGTGACCTGCTATGTGAGGGCTGGTGGATCTCCCTCAGGCCTCAACAGAATAAAACTTTGCAACTATACTTGGACGCAGAGGCTAAGCTGAGACAGATCCTGGCCTCGTTCACTCGCTGGGCTGTCTGCCATCCCTACGATGCATACTCATACACACAGACAAACTGCTTGCTGGATGCCGGACAAGCAGTGCTTTAAATGCCTTATCACGATCAGAGTGTCTTCCCTTATTAGGCTTTGGCCCCTGCCTCTGCAGAGCCAAATGAAACGAGACATTGCCTCACTGCTGTCCGTAAAGGAACAATTAGCCTACAGCTAATCCCATTAGCCAGCCTGTAAACGCTGCTCACGTTTTCCATTCAGGCTAATCGAAAGGCCCTTCTCTATGCATCTGAATAGCCATCCATCATGTGTAAGTGTATATGGAAGGTTGAGCTGTTTCACTTTGACCAGGAGCCAACCTCACTGGAAAGATTAATGTAGCTGGCATTGTGCAGAGGAGTGTGTCATCCAAGCATGTTTAGGTCATAGCAGAACAGTGAAGATCAAGATAAAGACAGTATATAACCTTTTCAGTCTGGGCACTGTGAAAGTAATGCACAAATAAGCACAATAGGTTCAATTAATCGACCTGAGCACTGCGGTTCTAAATACAAACCTGAATTTCTTCATAAATGTGATGAAAACTGTAGGCAGACCACTCGTCACACGGACGAGTTGAGCCAGCGCTATTAAAGTGTGATGGCAGACTCAACTGTGTGTGTATGTGTGCTGTGTTGACTTTGCCATCTTACCATCACCATTGGAGATGGGAGTGGCGTCACACTTGCTCTCACACTGCTGCATGGTGGTGGGCCGGAGGGACTCTGCGCACTCATTTGACGGCTGGCCGGTGTAAGACAGACACTGAACTGTCCTCATCTGCTGGCCCAGGCCACACTGCGCAGAGCACTATGACAGAAAACATAAGAACAAACTTATTAGCTGTGCAGTCATGGAGGAGGTTTCCAATCTAACAGGTTAAATGAGGACCTTCTTTCCACTGTGACCTGGGTGTCACTGTGCAGTAATCCCAGCACAGTCAGCCAGAGTCCCCTTCACTCTACTCTGATTCACTGTTTCCTCACTACTAGAAAGCAGGTTAACTGTTGCTCTTTTTGAGGCGTTTCCTCGGTGCACATGCTAGTGTTCATATCACATATGTAAGAAGGAAAAAGAAGCAGACAGACAGAATGGTGTTGAGGTATCAAGCACTAATTCCTTCATGAGTAACAGCTGAGCCGCATCAGTATACATGGATGACTGTGGCGAATCACTCAGATGAAATATTAAAGCCAGGTGTTTCTGATGGATGCTCATACTGTTATATACAAACCAAAATAAATGAATACAGCTGCAACTGTAGAAGCAAATATACTGAGCACAGGTGCAACAAGAGCTCATCTGCTAACTAAGGAGCTCTGAGGAAGAGTTATGGAAGTGTGGACCACTGGCTGTTAATGTCTTTATTTCTAATGAGTGAATAGATCACAGTGTTCTTTAAAAAAAAATCAACACATTTTCTGTTCTAATATTACCTACATTCATGACAAGAGCTTGTACATGATATCTGTGTGGTGAACTCAGGTCAGGTTTTTTGTGTATGTGCACTTAGTAATGGTCTTCTAAGATCAACAAAAGGACCAGCTCCCAGCACAACAAAGAGTCCAACATAAACTTCATATAAGACAGGCAAGAGGTACAAAATTCAAAGACAGGTACATTGAGGACATGTCCACCGATGCCCGTTTAGCACATGGTACATATTATTGCCAATGAAAAAATGACCTAATTTCACCGCACAACTCGTTAAAAAAACAACTTTGTTGACACATTTCTTGTACTGAACCCAAAAATGTGCACCTGCATTTCTTTAACAGACTTCTATTGATGTGCCAAACGTAATAAAAACTCAAATCAGTTGTAAGCATGGCCATTAAACAATGAAAGACTACAAAAAAATTCCAGCAGGTACCGACACTTTCAGCAAAACAACAGCCTTAAATGAGGTGAATATCTCCATAATTACTCCACACACTGAGAAACAACACACCTGTCAGCCATCACTACTTGTGTGTGTGTGTGTGTGTGTATGTGTATGTGTGTGTGTGTGTGTGTATGTGTGTGTGTGTGTTTGATATGAACCTTGCCATCAACAAAGGGCAACCTCTGATGAGAGAACTACAAGGCTTTCTGTCACCTTCAATGATCCTCTCTGACTGCCTCAGATCTGTGAGCTCGCATGTCATCCCTTCCCAATTAGAGAGTCTTTATTAGGCCCTGCTGCCGGCCATGACAGATGGTGTACGTCAATGGTGAGACTTAAGTGGGATTTGAACCAGTGACCTTTTGGCCTGGGAGTCCAAGATCTCACTAGCTGCAACAATCTCTTCTTTCTGACGCCTTCCTGTGTGGAACCAGAGCAGTGGTGGTAAGGATTGTAATTACAGCTCAAGAAAGATGCTGCACTACTCTGCAGTGCATGCGAAAGTGCTGTGTAAGAGCAGACTCCAGCTGTTGCTCTTGGAGTATTAACCTCGGCTCAGCTTGGCTATGAACCCGCTCTTTGATGGACCACATTGAGGTTATCAGGCAGGCCAGGTTTGTTTATGGCTGTTATTGGCACTGATTGAATTGCAAACGTGTGTCACTGATCTTTGTGTGTGTGCTGTTATGAGGAGAAGCTTCAAGGGGGAGCTGCAATCTAAACTGCCTGACTCTTGACCTCTGACATCTGACCTGAAAAACAGAGTTAAAGGAATGACATCACCTCAACCATCACCTCAAACCACAGCATCCACACTTCTAAACATCATTGTTCACTGTTTAAAATTCCACTGAATTCTGAACAAATCCTACAAAACAACAAGCCATATTTTTTGTAGATAGAGCTTCCTCTGACGCATGATCTTTTGGCGTTCTCTCCCCAACATGAGTCAGCTGTGTTGTAAAGTGTTCAACAGCTTCGCTGTCAGAGTGAACCCAAGAATGCTACTCCTCAGCCTTCCTCTAAATCGTGTTCCTGGAAGTGACAGAGAGGCCTGGACTGAGGCAGAGATAAACTTCAAACAGCCGTGGGGGATATTACTGCCACTGAGCCAGCACTGTTGAAGCACTCTGACTCACAAACACACGGCCTCTACACGCACATACATACGTCACAGGCTTGCTTAGAGCCCTGTGTGTCAACCAGGTGTAAATTATATTAACCATTCACCAACACATGGAATCTATCTGTGCATCCTTTGTTTTTTAAACATTCAAGTTTTCCTTTTAAAGGATTAACTCGTCCACCACTGTCTGAGAAGAAAGCTGAAATCCTGCTTTAGTTAAAATAAGGCTGTGCTGTGAAGAAGGCATTGTCCTACCTGTCCCCATTCACCAGGGATCCAGCGAGGAGGAGGACAGCGTCCCAAACTGCAGCGTATTCGGACCGGAGGTTTGTTGTGGCTCGGGCAGTGGGCGGGTGGAAAGGTCTTGGTCATGTCGCCGCTTTTACACAGAGCGATGCGATGCTTATAACCCGGGCCACATTTAGGTGTGCACTGAAGAGAGAGGTGGTGATGTAAGGTAAGCAGTAGTGAAAGGTTTTAGTATCTCATCACCCTGTGAAAATATGCCTTAGAGCTCTTAAAAGCATTATCAGTACAATACACTGAAAACTTGACAGTAAAGAATTAATTGTACAGTAAAACGGTCCCCATTTTGATATTAAATATAATGTTTTTGGTTTCATTTTACAACTCCATGCATATACACATGTTTAACGTTGAACTCATTTGGATAATGCTATACACTGTTGTGTAGGTTAAGCTACAGCAATGCATCATACGTTTGTAATGTGAATGACTGCATTTTCCAGATACCCCAATTGGGGTTTTAATCCTTAAAATGGAGAGTTTTAACCTCAACCCATAAAGGAGCATTTCACCCATCGAATTCACCACATGTGGAGATAAATGGTCACAGACAGATGTTTGAAGTAGATGTAAAAAAAAAAAAGTCTAATATTTGTCTCAGGGAAGTGATGTAGTAGAAATTTAAAGATGAAATACTTAAGAACAAGTAGTAAAATTAGTAAAGTAAATTAGAGTAAAAGGATTCAGTTACATTCTACCACTGAAAACCATTATGATGAAGCAGAATGATCCTTTCAGAAACCTTACCTCTGACCAATCCAGGGTTACCCACTTTGGCGGACAGGACTGGTTGTTGCAGGACTCTCGCTCAATGGGTCGGTGAGTCAGACAGTGGGTGTCCTCCAGTGTCTCTTCCTCAGCCGGGCCGATCTTCCTGATACACAGGACTGTCCTCGTCCTCATCCCTCCGTCACAGGTCTTCCCACATTCAGACCAGTCGCCAATAAACCATCTGCAGGAGAGAGAGAGAGAGATGTGATTTATGAACAGAAGTTGTTGTGCAATGCAACTCTATAAGTAACAGGCTGTTGTCAGTACGCAGGTAAAATGAGATTATAATATTTTACATTTTAGAATTTTATCAATGTCTTGTTGCCAAAATGCAGTGGGAACATGCATGACACAGCACAATGTCAAAGTAAATAAAAGGGCTCTGAAAATCAACTTCATTCTTCATTAAAGCTGCAGTAAGCATCACATTTTGGGTATCACTGGGCAAAAATTCCACAATTTTTCTGTATATTTGAAATATGAGAGGAAATCTTGACTTCTACACCTTGTCTTGGCTCAGTTTTCAGTCTATAAAATCTAGCGGTTGATAATCAAGAAAATCTGCTGTAGCTTTAATCTTGAGGAATTTTTTTTTTTTTTTTTTTTATGAAACATCAACATTTTCTTTGAAAACTTTCACTTCTTATTGCATCATTTCAGCTAGATCAGCCAGAATAATTATCTGCATTGATTCCCTTCAAGATTTAACAGAACATGACTGGTTTTCATCAAAACGTGTCTCAAATTTTGCAGAACTGTCACATAATAACCAAAGGACAAGGCAAATTTATAAGAGTTTCCACAGTTATTTGAGTATTAAATCATTTTAAACTTTGGGCTTATATGTAGCATTTCATATATATATAATACAAAATACATATATAATCTAAATGAGCTGCTAATTGAGGAGTTGATAAACATATAGACTCTTAATCTGAACAGCTCCAGATCATATAACATTATTTTAAACTCTATCAAAGCCTTTGTCCGATATTAATGTTTTTTTTCTTGTAATTAATACAGTCATCCGTCCATTCACTAAATTTACTCATTACATCAACCTTTATACCTCACCCAAGTCTAAATATTGTTTGTGATATTTCAAGATTTTTATCAACCAACCTAAAACAGAAAATTTATTAAAATGTGTATAATGCGTTACTTGTAATATTAGACAGGACATAACACTGTACATAACACCTTAACTACAACTTAACATTTGCATGTTATAAAGTGGGAGTCTGGTAAACAGCATGTTATTGTTATTGTCAAGTGTGATTAAGAGATCAGTGCTAACCCATCTGAGGGCAGTCCACAAAGTGATAACACACTGACTGCAGAGTTAATAATGGAATATCATAAAACTGCTCAGACAACAGCCCTCCAAACACATCCAGCCGCTGAAATATTACATCATGTGAAGGAATGTATACAGAATTAACAGCGTGTTCAAACATCTGTGTTAGCTTTCATTACCGAAGCCCATAAAATCCTGGCTATTTAAAAGAATTGTGTTTACACGGTCTCCTTAAGCTGGCCTTTTCTGAGCAACAGAAGGTGTGTTTACCTTCCTCGCAGACGCAAATGTCATGTGTTCACTGTAACTCAATACACACACATTCACCACACTACCTTTCAAGTACTAACCAAAACAAATGGGATACCACAAGTCTGCGTCCACTAAACACAGATGTGAAAATAAATAATGCGACTGCAGCAGGACTATATGAAAACAAATTCCCACCTATACAGTAGATTTACAATATTAGTTTTTTTTGTTTTTTTTAATCCACATGAAAGACACAAATACACTCTCGCATAAACAAACAATTGTCTGAAAGTCTGAAATTAATTAACATGATGTATATAATCCCTCCTCTTCCAGACGTGATTGAAGTCTGGCCATGCTTCCAGTTACAGTGTCGAGTTTACGAACATTTGGCCACAAAATGAAAGTTCATATTCCACCTGTATACGTGTGTATTACCCCTCGAGGATCAGCAAAGTAGCCAAAACAATCAAACACAGGTGGTCATTTTCAGGGCTCTTATTTTTGGCACGAGGCAAATACTGAAAATAGTTAACATATGAAACTATAAATCAGTGCCATTTTATTTCATTATTTTCTTCCAAACACATTTTACCACACGGACTCACTGAAGGTGAATTAATATTATGAGTCTTTTGTGGAGGCTTTTGCTTTTGAAAGTTCACTATATACTGTGTTTGTACATTAACAATAAATGAAATGTGTGTGTTTAAGGCAAACATGGTCGCTTGTCATGACAAACCCACAGAAAGTTATCACCTCAGCATTTTTATATCCTTTTAGCTCATTGTTTTGGTTCTTGACCCACCACTTCACCAGTGTTGCTTAACCTTAATGATCTCAGTGTTAGCACCTGAAAAAACACATTGGACACTACCAACAACATAGTTAAGTCTTTCCCATATAATGTATTTATGCCAAGCGTTAAAAAAGCAAATATATGCAGTTATACAGCGTTAACTTATAAAGAAAAAATGGGGGGAAGAGAAATGCATGTATAATGAGTTCTTTTATATTCGGTTAAAAATCCAAAATCTAAAAAGTAGTATTAAAAATTATACTTCTTTATTGATTTATCCATGAAAAACTGATAATTGTAGGTATTTTGAATGTATTATCAAATCAAAAAGGGCAAATGAGGCATGACACCATCTACAAAATTAGATTATAATTTAATTTGTAGGATCAGTGACTATTGAATTGGATAGCTCTGGTTCAATGAGTAGAGCAGGCCCTGACCTATGACCCTTGTCCTTTGGCAAAACACTGATCCCCCAATTTAATCCCACTGACTGTTCAACTGGTGTGCATTTGTGAGTGTGAATAGGTGATTTGTTTCTTTACTGTAGTGGGTTATTTCTTAGTAATTCTTCACACTGAATAGTATTGCATACAATTTTGTTGTACGTTTTGTATAATGATAAGAAAAATTCTGATTTTGATTTTGATTGTGATGCATTTGAGTAATATCAAGGTAAAAAGGTCTTATATATGTGAAATTATATTTTACTGTCCATTTCACAGCTTCCCTCCCCTTTGTCATGTGCAAATATTTAATACTCAAATACATGTAATTTACTGCTTTTAGTTAGTATAAATAGTTCAAATTAAGTAAAATTGCAGCGTCACTTCAGACTTTAAATGTGACACGATGATCATTTTTCACGTAAAATTGTCATAGTTCCTATAATCAATGAAAATTACAATATGTAGGATTTACAGTAGTAGAGTTTTACATACTCTGGAGGACATGGCTCTGTGTTGCAGTCTCTCTGGTTCTCTGGAGGTTTACCGTCTGGGTCACAGTAGCTGTTTTGGACCACCGAGTTATCGTCCAGCCTCTTACACACCACCTCCTGCTTCTGGGAACCTGCGGGGGAAATGACTGATCAATAAGACAGCACACAACTCAGCTGATCTTGCATAAAACCCTTTCAGAAACATGGAAGTCGGTTGTCGTGTCAAGCGCTGTGTTCGGGCGGAGATGGTATCGCTTTCAGTCTGTAGTAAATCCAGACATGTAAATTCCTGATTCTTTGCAGGATATCTTGGCAAATCACTTTTACAGAGCAGGGAGCTCTTTACTTTGGCTTCTAACAGAGAGAGTGAGGGCTACCGTATCAGTGTCACACCTCCCACTGTGTGTGTGCATGTATTTTGTGTGTGTATGCGGGCATGTGTGTGTATGTCATACCAACTCAGAAAGGGTCTGTTTGGACCCTCATGGGATATATCCTAAAGCAGACTTGTCTGGCAGATGTAATAAGATATGGATGTGTGTGTGTGTGTGTGTGTGTGTGTGTGTGTGTGTGTATGCGTGAAGTATAGAAAATCTACCCATCTGTGCTCAAAGTGAAATACAGTTTGGAGGAATAGCGCGGAGCATGGGGTAAAAGAATTTCAGTTGTAAGGCTGTCAAGAGGTGTTTTTCAAAGGTTTTATTACTGCAGTGATATATTAAACAACAGCTCATCATTAGCTCAGCTGGTTATATGAAATGAGTACCTGATTAAACATAATTCTTAGGATTTGAAGCTCAGCGTAGCCTGAGACACACAGCAGACACAAATTACATCATTTAGATCAACAATGCAAAGGCATGTTTATGACAGTGGAAGGCCATGTGTGCCTCCCCATCTAAGGAATAGGTCCTCTGGACTTGGAAATCCTTCCTCAGAAAAACCCACATGCTTATTCAGTCATGCTTCTACAAAATATTACAAACTCGTCCAGGCCACGCTTGACAACTGGGAAGAAACACTATTTATTGTTACATGAAACCCATTGCTTTTGGGCTAAAAGGTTTGGTTTAGTCATACTTGAGGCCATGGTCAGCATTTCACTGCGGTTTCAGATTGTGAATGTTTGACTTTGTAGGACAAGCACACTGGAAGAGTTGCTGTATCTGAGCACAGCACTGGTAAACCAGAAGCTATGCAGAGCAGCTCATTCACAGAAATTACACCATATTCATTACCCTGGCTAAAATATGGAAAATATACATATTGAATTTATTAGAGGTTGAATCTCTAGCTATAAAGTAATGATTTTGGAAAGCCGTTGCAAATTATAATACTGGGTTTCCCCACACTGCTCTTCGGCATTGGTGGAATTACGGGTTGGGGAAGATTTACAGAATGACACACACACAAGACCTGAAGTATTAAACATTTGAGAAGGTTAGAAATATCCAAAAAGAATTTAAACACCCACAGCACCTAAATGCTCAGAGTATGTTCTTTTTCTTTTTCAAAAGGCTGCTGACCACTGGAGCTTAGCTGAAGGTTGACACTGAACAGCCAAGTAGTATGTGCCGAGAGAAAAATAAACCTTTACCATAAAAACTTGAGCAGCAATGTTTGTAAAACAGTGGTTATGACTATACATGAAAAAGGAAAACGGGAAAGTGCTATACCTAAAATAGCTTAGTGCAATAATAAAGTATCTGACATAGCAACTGTTGAACTTTTTTTTGACAAACCACATGCAATGCAAAGTCATTTCAAAGTTATGAAGCCCAGACCAGTGGTGGCATTCACTGACTCACCTCCAGCACAGGTGGCTGAGCATTCAGACCACGGCAGGTGGTGCCAGGAGAAGCCCACCTCATTGTCACCACTTCCTGTGCGCTGGATCGGCACGTTAAATTTGTAGCGTATACCCAGGTTCTGCTCTTGAAGAAGCACCTGCAGATGAAACGCAAAACAAGAGGTTTGGCCAGAGAGAAGGAAATACAATAAATAATAGCAAGCAAAGGTACCTTTAGTTTTATGTAAGCGTGAAAAAAGAACTTGGATATAATTCTTTATTTTAAATGCTGTCTGAGGTGTCTGTGTGGAGTTTGTACTGGATAAGACTGAGGGAGTCGGGCAGAGCTCTGAAAGCCACAAAGAAAGGCTAGTGGTCGAGTGGCCAGTTGCTTCTCTATTCCAGTGGTGTTGTGTGGTCTGGTATTTTCAGCATTCATGTCATGGCAGAAACCACAAAGTATTACGACGAGAAAATTCCTCACAGTTGCTTCACATCCACAAACAGCCACACACAAAGAAATGTCATGAAACACATTAAAAAGAACCAAATGCACATCTATTACATACCATAGGCTGTACATAACACTGCTGCACATACTATGCTGAAAAAACTCTTAAAGAACAACATGAACGCTCACTAAATCCAGTGACATTGTGTTTGATACAAGACCAAGTTTTTTTCAATGCCCACACATAAATAGCTTTTCACCCCAGCCCACTAGCTGAGGGTCACCTGAGGTTAGGACCCAGATGTTGAGCTTAAGTGGACTGAGACCGACCAAAACCATGAAGCATTAAATACACATCAACAACAAAAATGCACAAATATAAAACTGTGAAGCAAGAGCAGTCGTCTGGGGGTAAATGTCAAAATCCCATTCAGCTTCTAAGAATTGAGTTGAGAAGTTCAATCATCTTTATAAGTGCCCTGTTTAAATCTTTAGTCCAGATCTTTTTCAAGTTTCCAGTTTTCTACAGGGTTTTGGTTAACATATATAAAGTTGCAAATTATTCCACCAGAGCCACATTATACAAGCCTTTGGCTACATTCACACTGTTGGCAAAAGTGCCCCAAATCTGACTTTTTATTTTAACCCATGTCTGATTGTTTTTGACAGTCTGAACAGCACAAATCTGATTTTTTTCAACTTAAACCAAGGTCACTTTAATATATGGTCCCGAATCAGACACACACACACACACACACACACACACACACACATATGATGCATATCTGATGTTTTATATTGAAACTTCAGTCTGAACATTTAGGCTATGTCATCTAAATGCAACAGACATCACAATTCTACACTGAAGAAGGCTTCTTCTGCTCATGCAGGTCACACTACAGGTTCATAGACTGGTCACACATGGGTTTGATAAGAGTCACATTTAAGTAATAAAGTGAACAACCATGCAAACATTAAGCATGAAGACCAGCGGTGTGAAGAGCTTTTCACAGCTTAACCCAACATCCAAGAAGCAAATAGCTATAAAACATCTAAAACTTTCAGTTCTGCAGAGATTACACTTTTGCAAACAGTACTGCCCTATAATGTATATTAGATTGTTTTTGTGTAAAACTTACGGCATATAAATATTTATAATTGAAAGTACTTAGATATTAGAACTACACAAGGCCATTTGACCTTGAAAAAGTAGGTCATGGTGACCTGTTTTCAATAGGCTTCTGCTCCATGCCAAGATGCATCCACAGTATAAATTTAGTCTCAGATATTGCAATGCATTCTTCAGATAATGCAATTATGTCGGTGAATGGACAATGAAAGATAAAACTATTACAATATCCCTTCGGCCAGAAACAATTCGATGTCAGGTGCTAATTTTGCTCTTCTTCACAGACTATGACATTGTATTTAACCAAACCCACATTACAAATTAATCCACAAATAATGAACGTTTTGTACGGCTAAATAAATGACTCAGCTCCTTCTTTGTGTATGTGATCCTTTTTTTTATGTTCACAGCTAACCACAAAAAGTATAATGTTATTACCATGACAACCAGGTTTTCAGTGGTCGCTCCGAGTGCTTCTAAAGATTCTGGTTCATCAGAGGGTCTCTTGTAGTGGAAGGCCGTCCCAGCTATGTCAAACTTTCTGGGCCAGTCAATCGTCCACGCGCCGTTGATGTAATACTCATCCCCCTCAGACTTCAAAGCTAAAGAACCGCAGAAAAAACAAATCCTTTTAGAAAGCTGAAATCAAAAGCAGGCAGGAACAGTAGCTGACACAACAGGTGGAGACAATCATTTGGCATGATGTCATTGCCGTTGTTGATCTTCATCACAATCATCATCATTCTGAACCAGCCTGATGTCACTGACGACTTTCTATTCTATCCCTCGACAGACTGAGTGGAAACACACACACACACACACAATCCTGAACAAACACTGGGAAGGAAGACATTCACGTGCGCCGACACGTAAATACGTCTAATTTAGGAAGGGGGGGGGGGGAGAGACACACTTCAGGTGAAAGGCTGGATGAACCTCAGGAATACCATTCAGTCTGGTTGTCAAAACAAAAGCTGGTCTCCAAGCACAACAAATCTGAAAATATCCACTTTCTCTGCATTGAAATGGAGCCAAATTGAGGAGAAATGATCCAACCACTCACTATTCTGTGTCTGCGCTCATGGTCACAGATTCTCCTCTGCAGAGTTTATGCAAATTAGTTGAACAATAGTTTACCCCTTCTTAACATATGACAATCCCTTTTGCAGTAAATGAATTCTTTCTGATTGTAAACTGTGTGATTGTTATTTTCAAATGCACAGTTCATGTAAGTCTTCACCTGTTTTGTGTTGTTGTGTTCAGGTTTTATTTTAATAAAACATAAATGAATCCAAACTTTTCTGAACTGAATAGCAAGAACTCAGACAATACTACAAAGAAAAATCTTTTCTTTATCACTGGGGTCACAGACGAAAATTCATAACAAAGTTACAAATTGCTTGAGAGGGAAATTGAGTTCACACAATAGCCAAAATTGCACTCTTTAAACTTTGATATATAGACATCATATCCCCCATAATCCTGGTGGACCAGGCAGCTGTCACCACGGCCCTATAAATCTGACACAGCTCTCTGGTTCAAAGTGTAACTTAAGCCCTCCATCAACACCATCCGCTATAAATTCAACACACTGTCACATGTCTTTCTCTTGTTAATGAAAAGACACAGAACCGGCTTAATTGAATCTGGTTGTTTGATTGTTTTGACTCTGATGTTGCCAGCGTTGCAAACAGCCTTTTGTTTAGTCTGGAACACAGAGCAGATGAGTCTGATGCCAAGCGGCGATCACATGTGCAGAGATATTTTTCAGCAGTTTTGCGCTGTTTTATGATTGCACATTAGTCAACAGTGGATGATACAATGGCGTCTTGTAATTGCCTTTTCACAATGACATAAGGAAATTGCTGTAAATGTTGCTAAGAAAGAACAGAACAGATAATAGGAAACAGCTTGACGTCAAAAATTTATCAGACCAAAGTGCAAAAAGAAAACAGAAAACAAAGCCATATTCTTTACTTTAGAAAAAAAAATCAGATTTTTCTTAAGTCAAATTTAATAACCACATTAACCTCTTGCCAGCTTCTTAATATGCTGCCCTTTCCTCATGGAATGATTAATAGAAAGACCTAAAACTGTCAGAATTTTTTTTTTATTTTAGGGAAAACAATAAGGTTGGTTAATGCAATTAATTCAAAATTTGCCCTAAATTCATTGTTACAGTTGTACCTTTACCAGTTTTGAAGTTTTACAGCATCTGTGATACTCAAATATTTAATGATTTGTAATGTTTGAAAGTTGTTTTCTCTATTATCTCTTGTCATGACAAGAGAGAGAGATTTTTAATGTTGATAATAAAGGATATACATATTAACATCCACCAGGTTTAGGTTTGGGGTTACATTTGAGCCATGTATAAACTGATAAAGTTCAGGTTGTTTTATGTTAAACACAGAGGTATGTTACCTTTCAAATAAACAAAATTGTGGGATGTTGCAAGATCACTTGATGTTATTAGTATTTGCACTTGTATATTGAGAATTATATTCACTTGTACCTTAAAAATAATATATTCTGCAACCTCTCCATTTAGAAGTGTTTTAATATTTGATGTCCCAATCGCTGACAGTATACGGAGATGGACAGATGGTGTTTGATCAATATTGGCATGTACCGATAGGGCTAGTTTTGTAATTAACATAATACATTAATAAATAATAATAATAATAATAATAATAATAAGTAATTACTGGGCTATTACAAGTGATTAGCATGCTACTGTACATATTAGCTTAGTCAGCTAAATGCTGCTAAAATGCTACGTGTCACAGTCATTGCTCAAACTAAAAGGTTTGCATTATGAATCCTACAAAATCAACACTGACTTGGTGTAAGTGATTTTATTGTATTATTACCTGAGTGATTTTAAGTACATTTCTGCTTTGCAATTTAGAGCTGTTTGTCTGAATGGAAAAGCCACTGTTGTCGCTCCTGCAGCAGGAGTAAAGTTGTCTTTTGGTTCTGGCCTTTTGTTCTTTGTTGGCTCCGTATTGTTGCCTTTGTAAACAGGGGTGAAATAGAAAACCCTTGGT
Organism: Maxillicosta whitleyi; assembly: GCA_029822895.1. Lineage (NCBI taxonomy): Eukaryota > Metazoa > Chordata > Actinopteri > Perciformes > Neosebastidae > Maxillicosta > Maxillicosta whitleyi. The sequence continues at coordinate 6,010,117 of JAPSES010000081.1, read as the reverse complement.
TACATTAGTATTTCTACAGAAGAAACTGTGAGTGGAAATCAACCAGGTTTTTTTTGGAACCAGCCTCTAAAAATGGTGGATGCGGAAATCATAAACCCATTTTACCTTTTACCGTTGATAAATATAGTTAGTTACTGACCAAACTAGGCTTTTACTTACCTATATAATTCTTTGAAATGGCAATCTCTTTGATTTCAATATGAACCGAGCCTCTTGGGATCTGAATTACCTCCATGTAGCCTAGAAAAGAAAGACACGCAAAGTTAAGGTGGTATTTCTGCACTTCAACTCAATGACACAGAGCAGACACATGCATAATGTATATCACATTAGGTAAAACCACATATAGAATAAATTCTGAATCACCCAAAAAGGACAAAGCAATCCTGCAGGAGGACAAAACAATCCCCTCCCTTATTCACAGTCACACACACACACACATGCACACACAGTATTTTTAGATGGTTTACTAGCCATACCATAGAAGGAGAAATATGTTTTCTCTCTCTTGCTCTCTATAGATGACCTCGGGCTGCAGCCAACACCAAGTCCCTATCTCTACTCCTGATTTCTTCACTGCATGATGTAATTAATGAGAGAAACACAGTGTTTTGATCTATATTCTTACAACATAATTTTAAATAGGCAAAAACATATGCTCTGTCGATGGGTGACAAAGAGGAAAAAGACACATTTCCCTGAAAGATTATCTTCCTGGCTTCAGAGATGTATTGGCTTTTGGACAAACGCTGCTTTGCCAAGAGGACAATGAGTTACTCCGTCTTCATCTTTCTTCACAGTCATCTCTAGTGACTTAAAATGTGTCACAAACCAAAACATATTGTTCTTTTTTCATACTAAATGAGTCCAATTGGCCTTAAAGCTTGCATATAAATGAAGGAGAAGTGCCAGAATTAGGAAACCGGATCTGTATTACCTCCTCTGGGTAAAGACTCATTGAACAGTCCCTCCGTGGCCTCGCAGGTGCTGCCGTCCCCTCCACACACTCGGCACCGATCTTCTTTAGCGTCAGAGCTCAGGATGTTGTCGCAGCCCACGTGCTTTGAGGCCAAACAAACCAATTCAGAGAATTAATGTGAGCAAATCACATTTAAAGACAACAGCAGATCTCAGATTTTAAGATTTTAAAACAACATATTTTCCCCCTTTTTTACTTTTTTTTTTTTTTTTTACAAATGGTCAGACCACAGATTTCATTGAATCCAAAAATACTTCAAATAAGGCACTACTTAGCGTTTTTTTGGGAGATATTTGTTAAGTGTGTTTATAGAGGAAGTCAACAGAATACAATGCCCTGCTTTGCATTCATACAGTGCACTACTGTTTATGTCTGGCCAGTCCTGGAGTGTGAAAATTAATGTTGGAAATGGGATCGTAGTTTAAAAACTCATGACCCACATGTTTATCTAAATATCTCCACCATCAGATGAAGTTTCCTCAGTTGTCTGCGTTGTGGTTTAAAGTTCAGTGGGTTAACCTAAACAGCTTGTGAGAAACGTCTTGTTAAATTACTCGTCCCTGTTCAATTATTTAGTTATTTATACAGTGGTATTTCTTTACATAAAAACAAATCAATGAAATCAAATAGGCAGTGGTTCCCAAACATTTTCATATCAAGCCCCTGAATCAAAACTTACATGAATGTCACAAATTGCCGTAATACTTTTTTTTACTGACTTTACCACCATCAGAACAATTTACACTTTGCAGGAATGTCAAAGTCAATGACAGATAGTTGGATAACATCTAGACTCACATCCCAACAAGTAGTAACAGGAACCAGCACAGTCACAGATACAAGAAACCAAGTACTGACATATTAACTGACACAAACCTTTTTATCCTCAGTTTTTTTCCCCCAAGTTCAACTGGACTGGTTTTTGTCTTGAAAACATTTCCTCTCTCTTCCAAGAGACTTTTGAAGATCTTCACCTCTTGGATGAAAGATGAAATGATTTCATGAACAAAAATCAGTCCAGTTAAACTTTGGAAACAACTAAGAATTGAACAATGACCAGGACAAATGAGAACTTACACAAGCAGCTTATACAACTAATTAATGGACTTTTCTGCTCAAAGCGCGTTTTTTCACGCTGTTGTCATACTGTTGCATCCTTTATGTAATTTTTGTCTCTTTATATTAGTTTCATAATTTTTATTTTCCGTCTTTTTCATGGGTTCTCTAAATTTAACTTAGCTTCGATGAGGTCAACTTTAATAACCTCTAATAAACACTCTTCCTCTTATTGTTATGCATTTTACTGTAAAAACAAACAGGTCTTTGACCCATTTTTGATCACAACTCTAAGTTTGGAAATGGCAGCGATAAAGCAATTACCTTTTCCTATACAGTATTTTAGGATGACAGACAGGAAATGTGTTGTATTTAAAACTCCTGTTGGCCCATAGGAGACTCATTGTGTTTTTCTCTTGACTTTCTTATGTAAAGTTTGTTGTGCAGTTCGTATAGTTCAGTTCTGTTTTAACCCATAAAGACCCAGACAGCTATGACCGACCACAACCATCTACTGGTATAAAATAACTTATAATATAACTATGATATAAAATAACTTCTGAACCTTTAATCCTATCAATACATCCCAATAACTGGTGTAAAATACAGTTCTTCATCTTTTTATGGTCATCAGATATGACCATATTTGGACGTTCAGATGCTCCAAAGTTACACTGGAAACAATATCATCTTCTACAACATTGATTCACCAGTAAAACCTGTGGAATTGGATCAGTGACAGTGGATGGGCACACTGGGTTTATGTTTATGTTTAGATTATGACAGATTTTGCTGAAAAAGTCTTTTTTTTCTTCTGTTTTCTCTGTTGTTGAATCAAGCTTTTATGAACATCTGCATGATTAATAAATTAAATGTTGGAAAATAATTGAATTTTCACTGAAAAAAAAAAACAATATTACAATAAATTGTAATAAACCACTTAAGGATGGTTAAATATAGAGAAAAACTCATTTGGGAACTGCCACAAATGTCACACTGGGTACTTATGGGTTAAATAAATATGAATGAACTGACTGAAATCACACTAATACACAATACCTAAATTACTAAATACACTAAAAATACAGACCGTTTTAGTTTCCTTGTCATCACCACTACTACACTGGTGTAAAACTTAAAGTAAGCTCATGACTTAGGACTACCCGATAACTTTATTGAATCATCAAAGCTTCTTTATCACTGCTTATAACATTTTGTGATGATACAAATAGGAGAGTTAATGTTGTCACAGACTCTCCCACTCCTTTGGCTCTCCCAGGATTTTTGTACTTCTATCACTCTCTGTTATATGCAGTGCCTCCCTCTCTCCAGCACATGTGCACGGCATAGCAGTTTTGAGTGTTTCTGAAATCTTTCCAAGCAGACGGTGTTCCAGAGATTTATCACAGTGTGGCAGTGAACGCAGAGAGCCAGCCTCTGAAATAAAAAGACATGCTGGATTCAGACTGGAAATAAACCTGTAATGCTCCTCTGGTAGGAATATTCCGTCTCTTTGACTTCTCTTCCCATTAAAACACACATCATGTTGGAGTTTTCTTTCAGAATCAGAGTAATGTTGTGGGCACAGACTCCTCATTTTCATGCCAAACAGGAATCAAACTCTACGGTCAGGTGCAAGTCAAAGCAAATACTTAAGCGAGGAACCAAAGGGTTATTTCAGCTCCATCTCTCAAAATTCACAAAACCCTTCAACTACACACATACAATGCAAAATGATTTATGCTCATGAAAACAAAGGGAGTATAAAATGCCAACTCCTTTCAATAGCACAACCTTTTCAAATATGCAGTACCAGCAAGAAAGTTGGATGCATGCACCTTCTAGTTACATGTTTTACTTTGTTTCTGTCATTAGATGTCATATGGAATTTGAAGCAGGTAAAACAAGTGTAAAAAGCAAAGAAGCTACTTTTGGACTGATAATAGCTTTGCATACTTACATACCAGTTACAAGAGGTAATCACCTTTAAAGTGACACAAAAAGTAGTAAATTCAAAATGTCATAAATTTAAAAGCCTTCGTATCAATTCCTATAGAAAGACTATTATCAATCTGAT
>JAPSES010000081.1:5991024-6005905 GCA_029822895.1 Maxillicosta whitleyi | reverse complement strand
AATAGAGCCCCGCAGCTGTGGTTTATAAGCACTTTACCGAGACAGGTTTCATTTGGAATTTACTACCTTATGTGTCATTTTAAGTAAAGTCTCAAACCTCATCAAACATAATGACGCAGACTTTTTTGCAGCCTTCAAACAGTCTCTCAAAGTAAAGAAAAACTCAGAGTTACTTCCTCCCTCTGCACATCATATTATTATTATTATTATCTGAAGATAACTTGAAATTATCCTCTGCAGTTACATCTTCTCAGATTAGAGATCACATTAATGCTTTCCAGAGTCACGTCAGCATTAACTATTCTGAAAGGACAGCATGAATCAGGCCTTTGTGGTTGTATTATTGCAAGTAACCATGCTGAGGGACACCAGTAGGAAAGAAATATGAATAAGAAATATGCTCCAGATCAGTGGAAATATGTATTTTGAGATTTTTGTTCACAGTTGGTCTGTGTTTCTAAGATGTAGAGTAAGTGTCAGGATGTTGAGCATAAATGTGGAGATGTGATGGTGTGGATGTGCTTTCCTGACACTGTCTGTCATTCATGTTGAGGTGCATTTAACCTAAGAGCTACCACATTATTCATTAGTGATACGTACTTAGGGGGTAATCATTTGTTCTTTGACAACAACCCAAAACACACCTCAGTAACAAAGACAGTCATTGAGTGCTGAATCACGTGACCTCAATTCTAAAACTCTAAAACTCAGATGGTTTTGGATGAAAAAAAAAAAAAAGACAAATTCTCAGTACATTACATTAATCGATACATACATAATCAACATATCATGAAGCTAAAGAGAGGAGAGAAGAATAAAACTATGCAAAGTGTATTTTCTTGATTCCTGTTCTTTTTTTTTTCTAATGGTAAGTCAGTGTAATCCTTTGGAATCATATTTTATTGAACTTTGCTGCAGAAAATGTAACACTAACTGCAAACCTTGGTCATTTAAAGTGCTAAAATCTAAAACATTTTGATCATTTTATTTAACTTGTTATAGTTTTGTATCCAGTTTTCATTTACAAATCTGGAAAAAAAAAAAGAAAAAAAAAATGAAAACAAGAACACAGAATAAAAAGGTGTGCCCATATGTTTGGCTGGTACCACAGATGAAATTATTATTCAATCAAAAACAATGATTTTTGTGTTTTATTTATCTCAAAACAATCCTGGCCAAAGCTGCAGAGTCCTGATAAGAGTCAAAAAGACCAATGCCAGTTATTTGATCACAATCAGCAACAACCAGCAACTCAAAGGCTTAATTGTTCTTCACTGGAGAATGGTGTGGTTTGTATTTTGGCAGCCATGTTTGCGCAATCAGTATCTAGTAAACTATGCTGTCAGAGATAAAAAAAAAAAAAAAAAAAAAAAAAAACCTGGCACAGAGACTGAGAACACTCTTGCTAAGGTCAGCTAATGTGCAGCTGAAGTGTAATTCAGCTGTGATTTGACTGGGACAGGCCAAGACAAAAGACAGAAGACCATCACAAGAGCCCACACAGGATTAATCATACTGTGCTTTTGCGTAATATTAATTTATGGTGATTGATGGTCATTTCAGGGTGATGCATTAAACTAATATTTATGAAATGCAGTTTTCTTCCACCAGTATGTCAATACAATTTCATTCTTTAAAGTGTTCCTTTGTGATCCGCTTTTTTTTTTTTAACCTTAACTTTATCAGGTAAGAATCGATGAACATAGAGTCAATCCTTTGTGTTTTCCAAGACTGAGCATCCTCTGAATAAATACTGTATATGGTTCAAATTTAAGCAAATAGTTTTTCATTCCCTCTGTGGATGGAGTCTTTTCAGGGGTCAGGGGTCACAATGCCACAGTCATCATATCACAATAACTCAGTTTGCTAAAGTAGTCCATAAATTATCTTTGTAAATGGCTGGTGGGCTGAGTTGGAGTAGAATACCTCTGTAAAATAAAAAAAAGAAAGAAAGAAAGAAATATATATGGAATTATAATGAGTTTAGCAAACTAGTGTTCAAAAGACAGATATCGCTCATATCCCAACTTAGGCTCCGGCCTCTTTCTCCAATGAGAGAGAACAAATGAGGCAATCTCACTGGTAAGACAAGATACAATCAAGCCATGTTTGTTTATGCATGGTGATGACTTTATTTTTAGCAATAGTACAGTGTTATTACAACTAATAAATCCACAAATAAAACTTGAGCTTAACCAAACCACAGTTTCAAAGTGGCTAGTTCCATTTTTTTTTAATTTATTTTTCTTTCCTATGTATTTATTCTTGATGTCTAAAGAGAAGATTCAAAATAAGATTAGTGACAGGCAGGGATAATTACTCTCTCTGACCACATGTATTTATTCTATAAATGCTGATTATTATGAAGTCTGTATCCTCTGCTGTGCTCTCTTACCTTACACTCTCCATTGATGCAGATGTCCAGAGAGTCAGCCTGACATCGGGTGCCGTCTATCACTGCAGGAGATCGCTCAGTGTAGAAGTTGTAGCCTTCTGCCAAGCAGTTGAGTGCACAGGGTTTCACACCACCTGAGTTCAACAGAATACACACAGGCGGTTGCCGTGGTTACCCGGAGTTCACCCTGAGACCACTGACACTGGTGTTTCTCCAGCATTCGCAACCCTCTCATTCACATGTTGACAATAATAATCATGTGCAGGAACGTCAGCAGCCCGCAGATCTAAAATCCACAGCCTGACGTCACTTTGACGCCGTCACCGGCAGAGAAAGCACCGACTGCCAACAACAATTACACTGACATCCACATGCAGGTTATCTGCTGTTTTCACATGATGGCTCCCAGCCCACGGAGCATTGGAAATAAGGAGGTGATGGATTGGACAAAACATACCCTTGTGATAAAAGAGATCAGACTTAAGCTCTTCCATCTCTGAAAGAAAATAAAGCTGTGTTTACATGCTTCAAACTTTTATCACTTTTTCTTTGAGCTATTTATGTTTTCAGTTGAGTGGATATTTTCCATGATCTGACATCAAGGAGATAACTTGGGGAAACAATGACACTTGTTCTGCTCGGCTGCTGCCAATAATTGTGATAGTACAATAGCACTTCCACCCCTTTGGCACCGTCGAATATGTTCTGATCCAGAGTCCTGCTTTTGGGAGCCACTTGACATTACTTGTGTAAGGATTTTTGCCCAAAATGTGAAATCTTCCAGGTTGAACAAACAGCAGGTCCAGAGAAGACCTCTGAATGCAACAGAGTGTGCAGGAATCTGAAGAATCTCAACCTATCAAAAGAGACCTCCCCACTGTTGGTGTTAACTGGGTACACAAGGCAGAATGGTCTGCAGTCTGTTATTTGTGATGCAAAAAGGATGACAGGAAGGTTAAACAAAAAAAAAAGACAATGCACAAAATACCGTACTCAAAACTTACCTCCTGTGTAAGGCTTCCAGTTGTAATACTTCCCTCGGAAAGGCATGCTGTCAAAATCAGCGCACTGCTTCTCTCGGAAATCGCGAGACCCAACAGGACAGGCCTGCCAAAAAAATAAACAAAAGTAAACAATAAGGTAACCATTTCTTTCGTTTTTGTAGCTGGAACCATTAAAAAAGAAAAAAAGCGATGAGATGGATGTTGGTGATGAGACGCATAGTGGTGACGTAGATTCTGTGAGAAGGCAGGGACGGCAGATTAAACCAAGGCACACTTTCAAATCTTCCATGTTGTTACGCCCCAGGTTCGAGAAACCAGACAATAACATAAGAGACTCCCACCCTTCTTCATGCTTCTAAATAAAAAGGGACGTGCAACTATTTTTCAGTCCAAAAAAGATTTAATTATTTATTGCTGCAACAAAAGGCATCAGGGAGAGCATGGCCAACACAACAAACAAAATGGTTCTTAAACAGAAATCTAACAAATAAAAAGGACAACAATTATTAAATTTCTTAACCAAATACAGCAGAAAACTGTGAAAACAAAATGGCACACACTGAACACAAAACCAAAGGATCAATTCTCACTCTATTTACACTTTACAAAGATCCAAAATGATCTAACAAAATCATATTTATCACTCCTGCATAATGACCCAGTTGGCAGCATGAAGAAGAGGAAAAGCTGCTGCAGCCAATCATCTTCCTCCACCTTGAACACGGGTAATAGACACACAGAGGTACACACACAGTGGAAAAACACAACCCTTTGTCCAGGACGATACACAGCACCAACATAACTATAATTGACCAAGAGTCATAACACATATATTGAGCTATCTAAATGTTTTCTTTTGCCAATCCAGGCTTAAAAACACTTAAATAGCGTTCCTAATTCCTCACTCTGGAGGAGGATCGGTCCAGCCTGACAGAATTTATAGACCCGTACTACAACAACATGTTGGGAGAAACTAACACCTTGACTCCCACAGCAGCAGCCAAAAGATGCAGGAAGGAAGACTCACCTCAAGCGGCTTCTACGCCGGGAAAAGATTTGGTGGGCATCCTGATTTCAATAGACAACAAACTGTCCAGTCTGGACACCCAGTTGTGCCTCGTTTCATGCACAAGGAGTTTGAAGCACTGCAGGAGTACCTGGACTTCAGCCAGCAGCAGGTAGTCCTTAGCAGAGGAAAACACTTCGCTCAGGGAGACGGTGAAATCCCTCACGGAGGGAATGACCCAGCTCTCCAAGGAAAATTTTAAAAAACAAGGAGACTATCCGCAATTTTCAGGCATGTGGCATGAGGGATAACCTGGTGATCGCGGGAATATCAGAAGAGAAAGAGGATCCCAAACCAACAGTGAAGAACATCTCTGGGAAGAGACTCATCAGACCAGACCAATTGTTGCCAAATATGTCAGATACAAAGAGAAGGAACAGATGAAGTCCCAGGATCTAGAGCTGAGACGGAAGGACTTCAGTGTCAACGATCAGTTTTCCTAAGGACATCCTGGACTGACGCAGGGGTCTGTTCCCCATCCACTGAAAGCTAATGGTGGAAAGCTGTCGTGCGGTCATAGCCATGGATAAACCTTTTGTCAATGGTCAGTCGTGCCGGGACTAGATGATTACTCCTTGACTCTGCCAATAAGGTGAAGTATACATCTACCCCCACATATAAATGGAACAAAAGACAGTAAGGTATTGGAGTAACACTAATGCCAATGTAAATTTATGACATATTATCACTATTCACTGATCATGTGGTTTTTTTCTACCTCTTTCTTCTTCAATCTCACTCCCCTTTCTTCACTTTTCCTTTCCTTCACATTTTCCTGAGTAACGGCCACCTCACATTATATGTACATATGAACCAGAACAGAGGTAGATTCACGATAGAATACACACTCATGCACAGTAGCAAGTCTCCACACTCCACGTAACGCACACACTCAAAGCCATGTGGGACTAGAACAGATCTGCGTGCATAATATTGCATTAACATCAGTCGGGTCATGAGCACACTGAAGTTTGTCTCCTTGAATGCGCATTGGGGCTGGTACCAGAGTAAAGACGATCGAGATTTTCAATCAGCTGCAGGATTTAAAGGCAGACATTGTCTTACTACAAGACACTCACTCATCACAAACATCTATAGACACACTTCATACAGCACAGTTTCCACATGTATTCTCAGTATGTTTCAATTTGAGACAGAGATGGGTAGCAATTCTTATCAACAGAAGTCTAAACTTTGACACTGACAGCACTGTCATAGATCCAGAGGGCAGATTTATTATAGTTAAACTATCTATCCAAAATGTTAAGTTGTGTATCGCAGGCATATATGGACCAAATGATGATGACCCCTCCTTTTTTCACATCACTCTATGATTACTCAGATTGCATACTAAATATCAGAGGGGACTTCAACACAGTGTTTGATCGAGGAGTTGAAAGGCTGAGTCACACTAGAAATAACAAACTTGACCAGTCCTCAGAAGTTGCTAAACAATACATGACGGATTTTGGTGTTTGCGATACCTGGCGCTCTCACCATCCCACTGTCAGGGAATACACATTCTTCTCCTCAGTCTACCAATCATACTCTAGATTAGATTATTTCCTAACCAGCAGCTGAAACCAAAATTCATCCTATCACCATTAGTGACAATGCACCTGTGTACTCTGGTTAATAAGAACATTAAGCCACCAACTAGACACTGAAGATTTAATACATCATTACTTAAAGACCCTGAATTTATCAGTTACTTTAAAAGAGAATGGTCCATATGCATCAAAAACAAAGATTTCCCAAAGAACATCAGTGTGTGTTCTCTGGGAAGCAGGAAAGGCTGGGAAATGGGAAAATAATCTCCTTTTCCTCTCATAAGAAAAAGAATGAGACCTTAAAAATATCTGAGCTAGAAGATAAAATTAAATCATTAGAGGAGGCTTACTCTGTTCATGCAGAAGAGCACACACTGAACAATATAAAGAAAACTAAACTAGAATTCCATTAAATAATAGATAGGAAGGCACAATTCGTAGTGCAAAGGCTTCGCTTGGAGAACTTTGAACATAGCAATAAATCTGGGAAGATTTTGGTCAATCAATTATAAACAAACAGAGAGAAAACAACAATTTACTCCATTCAAGACCCAACAGGAAAGCCATGTCAGCCATGACCCCGCCAAAAAATAAATAACACTTTCAGGGATTTCTATAAAGCATTATACACATCACAAATAAACCCATCAGATGAATATATTGACCAGTTTTGGGTTTTGTTTTTTTTTAACAACATCAATCTACTAACATTACAACAGGAAGAGAGAACATCTCTGGACTCAACACTGTCTGTTGGTGAACTCCAAGAAGCTTTCCAACAAATGCCCAAAAATAAAGCCCCAGGTCCAGATGGTTTTCCATCTGAATTCTACAAAGAATTCTGGACTACACTGGCACCCACTTTTTACAAAATTATGTTAGAAATAATGGAGAAAAATAAAATACCTGCAAATATGAACTTATCAAATATTACTTTGTTCTTAAAACCAGGAAAAGACCTCACACTCCCATCCAGCTACCACCCAATTAGTTTAATCACTGTAGATCTCAAAATAATCCACAAAGCTCTGGCCAGAAGTATAGAGAAACAACTCCTTTCGTAATACACCCAGACCAAACAGGTTTTATTAAAGGTAGACACTCTTCAACTAACACACGCAGATTAATTATCCTTATAGATTATTCCAACATACACATCTGGAAACCATAATCATCTCTGTAGATGCAGAAAAAGTATTTGATCGGGTAAACTGGAAGTTTCTATTCCCAACATTAAAGAAGTTTGGGTTTGGATCATCTTTCATTGACTGGATTAGAATGTTATATAACAACCCACATGCATGTGCAAGGACCAATGATCAAACTTCCCCAAGCTTCAGTCTGCACAGAGGCACCAGACAGGGCTGCCCCCTATCCCCCTCACTATTTTCCATCTTTATTGAACCTTTAGCAGCTGCCATTAGACAACATTAAGAAATTAAAGGAATTTATACAAGAAATATAGATCACAAAATAAGTCTTTATGCTGATGATGTGTTATTTTTTCCTCCGCAACTCACAAGTATTTGTCTCCCAGACAATCATATTTATAAATAAATACTCCTCAATATCAGATTACTCCATTAACTGGTCTAAGACCAAAGCTCTGCCTATTAACTGTCACTTTCAGGGTGTACCAAATGTCCCATTCTGGTAATATTAGATATTTACGTAAAAACATTTCACCTAAATTGTCAGAAGTAATAAAGTTGAACTATGTTCATCTTTTGAAAACATCTGAGGATGGTCTTTTGCGGTGGATGCACCTACCTATATCTCTAATGGGGAGAGTTACCACCATCAAAATGATGGTTCTACCTAAAATTAACTATGTGTTTTCCATGATACACCTCAAACCATCCTCCAGCTGCTTCATGTGACTGGACTCACACCGAGCTACATTTCTTTGGAAAAACAAACCATCACATATTAGTTTAAATATGTTACAACAGACTAAAGACAGGGGCCTTCCCAACTTTGGTCACTATTTCTTAGCCAATAAGTTGTAGTATGTCTCCAAATAGCTCAAACCTAGTCTAGATCTAGATGAGCCTTGGCTAGATATAAAGCAGGCACTGTGTGAAGATCTAGTAATTTCTGACTTCCCATTCATTAGTTTAACTATTAAACACCATAAATGTTATAAAAGTGTGAACATCAGCTTCACTCTGACAGCTTGGTGGGAATTTCTTAAAATAAATGCAAGTTGACACTCCTCTGGAACAACCCTGACAGGCTCATTTCACAACATGGCATCAGCAGCAGCAAATTTTTAGAATATCACCAAATTGAATCTATTATAGGTAAGAAATCTACCCCCAACCAGTTAAACGTACAATTACTAGTCAAGGTGGGAGAGTTCTTAAACCTCCCCAAAGTTATTTTCCAAAATACATAGACTCTTAGCTAAAACACTTGATCTACCTACCAACTTCAAAATGTGAGACTAACTTACTCAGTAATTTTAACCAAAATGTATGGTTACTAATATGTTCAAATACAATTAAAATGACAAAACATTAAAATTTACAAATAATTCAGTTCAAAATTCTCCACAAAATTCATTACACAGGACAAAGGATGTTCAGGATGGGTCTGCAGCAGTCAAATATCTGCTCACAGTGCACTGGATAACTACATACATGCCCTGTGGGAATGTACACCTGTCCAGAGGTTTTGGCATCAGGTATATGAGGACCTGTCAATATGGCTCAGATGTAATATTCCAACCCACCCTACACTGTGTTTACTAGGTGACCTGCATGTAGGCATACATGTGGTGGTGTAGGGGATGGCTGGGGCAATGGGACGGTGTGGTCTCCCGCTATGGAGGTATGGGGCTCCTGTTCGGGGGGGTGGCTTGTGGGTCTCAGGGACCTGCGCCCCCTGTGGAAATGCAGTGGCTGGCATCCCTGGCCCTCTGGGGCCTTTGGTTGGCTGCTGTGGGGCCTTCGCCTGGGACCTTTCTTGGCTGTCTCTGGGGCGGATACACTGTCTCCCTTCGGTGGGGTGGGTTGGATCCCCTCCTCCGTGTTGTCCACTGGTTGGATGTGCCTTGGGCCCCCCTTTGTTGACCCCTGGTCCTTGGAGGGGGTGTGGTTGCATGTCTGTGTTCACCTCAGTGCCTTTGCCTTCTCCTCTTTGCTTTGCTCTGATGTAGTCACTCACAGTCACAACAAATTCATGTGAACAACTGCTGTTGTGTGGATTTGTTATTGGTATGATTTTTTCCACTGTCGTTTCTGAGATTTTGTTCACAATTTCCGTTCTTATCTCTCTCATTTAGTATGTCTTATTTATTTTGTTTCCTTGTAATTTCTTTCTTTGCCCAGTTCACTCAGTTCTGGTTAGAGTTATTGTTCCCATTATGATTATCACCATTGTTGTTATTGTTGGTATTCTCTTGTGAGGGTCTTCGCCACCTCCTTCCTCCTTTTCCTCCCCCCTTCACTCCTTCCTTCTCTTCTCAACCTTTCTTCTCCTACTCCCTGTTTCTTCATGTGGGGTCGGACACCAAAATGTGGTTCAACAAAACCCATAATAAAGACAGTAGTATATCAAGGGAAGCCTCTTTTACTTTTTGAAGTTTCCCTTGGCAAAATGAATTTGTTTAGCACTAAAAGGCAGCCAGACTACCATTCTGCTGTTATGATGTTGACAGGACAAGTTTAGAAAAAAAAAAAAAAAAAGCATGCAATGTGTATTCAGAAATTATCAGAAAAACAAAAGCTAAAATGTCATTACACTGGTAGGGCTTTTTAACATCTTGAGACACATGTTGTTGCTATTTAAGTGAATTATCTCCAGTGACTATTATTTTATGCAGTTTTTATGCCGACAACATGGTTATTAACAACTGGACAAGCTTAAGATGTCCCATTTCATTGTCAGACACTGAAGCAGATGTCTTTCTTGGAATTCTTAATTAAGAACAGTGCTGGTTTTTTTTTTTTTTTTTTTTTTTGTTTGGGGGGGTTCGTTTGTTTTCATGTGTGGATTTATGATGGATAATGAAGCTCTCCTTTGGCCGGATACTCAGAAGCATAAACACAGCCAGAGGAGGTAGAAGTTGAGCCCAGTGCAAGCTGGTGCAGACCTGGTTCTGGGACCGATTCTGGACAGGCTTATCTGAGTTGGCACCTATGAGCATGGATGTTGCCCAATGAGAGTTTGAGGGGGGAAAAAGTGGAAAGGAAGAGTTTATTGGTGTGAAAAGGTTCTTAGAAACCCCAAAACACTCTCCCCGGGGACACATAAAAGCTCTCAGGTCAAAGCTGTATTTCAGATGCTGAAAGTGTTCCATGTCAGAGCAGGCCACAGGGAAGCGGAGCCACTTGAGTGTTTTGCCAATATGGACGCTTTTAACGTGCACATCAGACATGCAGGCTGAGTCAAGTATCTGCTGAATAGACGCAATGGGCCAAAGGAGATTCAAATTTGTTAACAAATGTAAAAAAAAGACTAGAAAAACATAATTATAAAAGAGAAAAAAAGAAAAATCACTGATGCTACTTGCAGTAGGCCTAAGCATTGTTTGCATTATGTATTCATAATCATCATTTACACAACATGTCATATTCTCCTGCTTTATCTTATTGCAAATTTGACCAAACAACCTACTCTGTCCCAAACTAACTTCCCGACAGGCATGAGTGCTTTGCAAAAAGTGTAAGATGTATGGATATTTATAAAAGCCTCAATATTTTCCTGATACAGTCTGTCTTTTGAACAAATATTACAAATTTGCAGCGTATTATTTTCAGCCTCAAATGTGGCTTCTTTAATGGTAAATGCAACCAATACATCTGACTGAGCCTTTGTATCCAATCCTCTTTCTACAGTTCTGGCATGTAGTGTTTTACTAATGGAGACAGCCATCTTTATAATGTAAA
Source organism: Maxillicosta whitleyi (assembly GCA_029822895.1). NCBI lineage: Eukaryota > Metazoa > Chordata > Actinopteri > Perciformes > Neosebastidae > Maxillicosta > Maxillicosta whitleyi. The sequence continues at coordinate 5,994,998 of JAPSES010000081.1, read as the reverse complement.
GTAACCTCCCACAGGACATGCGTAGTAGAAACAGGAAGGGAGGGAGGCCTGTTAACAAAAAATATCTGACCACTGATCAGTGTAAAAATAGTTGGGATATAAACATCAATCTATGTGTGTGTGTGAGCGAGCATTTGTCATTGTATCTGCATCTGCTGCTCACAGACGCACAGTTTCCCTGGGAAAGGTGTGGTCAGTGTGATGAAATAGCGGTCAGGGATGTTGTTTGTTTTCCAAATAAAACACTCAGTGCTTGCTCTCCTCTGTTATTTTTAAGACTTGCGGTTGAATGTCCACCGGGGCCCTAACTATTTCAATTTTCACCTTGTGAAAAAAAAGGCCACCTAGAAATAGTTGAACAGAGATTTCAACTTGCGGCCATGTTAAATATTTGTTTAAAGTATTGCTCCAGACCTAAAAAAAAAAAAAAAAGGGGGGTCTGCGAATTGCTTTTCATGAAATACACTGTGAAACTGTCATCAGCACTGACTCAAGAGAAAAGTCACAAACAATATGTGAGCTAGAAGACGCTCAGAAACCCATTTATTGAAATACTGCCTTTATACTGCCCTGCATTTTTATCACCATCTGTACTGCGTTCCAAGCTGAAAACATGTCAAAATGATTTCAAAGTGTGTGATGGTGCTAACAGACAGGCATCCTCTAAGGCTGTGTTGAGACTGCAGGCAGAATTTGCCCAAATCAGATTTTCTTTAACTCATATGCGACTCCAATGGAAGCTTTTTTTCATGACAGTGTGAACAGTACAAACCACATGGAATCTGATCTTTTCAGTTCTGATTTGGTCCACTTCCATAGGTGGTCTAACATGCACAGCAAGCAGACAGAGCAAAACAGGGAGACGAGGACCTGCCAAAGGCAATGTACTGTATATACTCACGTCGGTGTTGCAGGATCTGTAGCGCTTCCTCTCTCCCAGGCAGTATTTACCTCCTCCTGACGGGCTGAGAGACACAGATGACTTAGATCAGTGAGGAAGTGAAATATGAGGGCACTTTTAACACTGTAAATAACAACCCCCAAAACATCCCAACAATTAATCTGTGGAATCTACATAAGGTTCATGGTCATGAAAAAAGCCTCAAAACCAAATCAAAGCCAGATAGAGAGGTGTGTTTGTGTGTCTGCGTTTGCTGTACGTGCCCATCTGCCGGCGCTGTGCCAATGATTCATTCATGAAACCCAAGCTGCTCTAAGAGCTCTTAAGTGTGACATGACATTTAGATGTGAGATGCAGACTAAAGCATGAAACCTCAGAACAACTCCTCTCCACCAAACATCTACTGCATCGCTGAAAAAAGTTTATTTTTCTTCTCTTATCCTGTCTTGCCTTCTTCTTCCCTTTATTAGCAACCCTTCCCTCCATGACTATTTCCACTTCACTGCAAAGAAAAAAGTGAGAGACAGGCTGTGTAATGAATGTGTTGGAGGCTGGTCTGACTGTACTGCCTGTGTTTTCTCTGCCTCCCTCCCTGCACTGATGCCTGAGACTCAGCGATCACCTTACACAGGTGTTCCACATTATGCCTTATCCTCTTCCCCCACTGCACTCCTCCTGTTTTTCCTTCCCTCCGGTTCACCCTGGCTCTTTCTCTTGTCTTGCTGTGACGTATTTTACGTAATATCCAGCTTCCAAAAAACAGAGGAACGCAAGGATGAAGGACGTTAGAGACCCAAGAGGTTAATTTTTCTAGCCAAGGATACACTGGACAATGATTTGTGCAGTGAGGGCATATGGGAAGCCCTTCAACAATGCTAAGCAGCACAATAACCTACATGACAGAGTAAGCTGAAACAGCTGGGAAATAAGCAGCCCTGTTTTAACTTACTGCACATGGAACATCTCAAACTGCACAAGGACATGTTTTCATGCTCAGCTTGACATTGAGGATAGTGCTGACCACTGCATCTTTAAAATAACCTTCTCCACAGGAGCACACAAATGAAAAGTTTGAGGCTCAGTAGATATCAGGTCTTATAAATAATCACCTTAAATCTCTGCTAGTAAATATTAAGGCTTGAAGAAAGTCTGCTTTATCTTGATTCATTGGTTCTTAGGCCATATTGCGTGTTTATTTTGCTTAAATGTTGTACTTTCTGGCTGTGTTTAGCAAAAATAATGGCCAGGGACAACTGTATTTTTTGGATTGTGCATTGGGATAACACAGCCATAAATATGTATCATCTCAGTTTGAGACAACGCCATTGTAACATCATAAAACATTTAACAACAAATAGGAAACATCAAACCTTTCTCCAACTGAGCGACTGTGTAAACTACAAATGTGAGAAATGTGTTGATATGTTGTACAAATAGATTCATGAAGTCACCAAAGTGAGTCGGTAATGAAAAGAAGTTGGTAATATCTTCTTGGATTTGCAAACGTGAGGCAACATCAGCTACTAAAAATCCCATAAATAACAAACATTAAAGCCTAGCGAAAACAATCAGTGTTTTAATGGACCATTTTTCTGAAGATAAATATTGCATTATTTCTTGGCTTAAAAGCATAGTATATTCTTGTTTTAAGTATCCCATAAAATGAGCACTTACAGAGTGCATATTTTGCAGTGTCATCAGGTTCATAAAACTTTAATGCCCATCAGTAATTTTTAGACTCTCTGACATTTACTCCATAACCTATAACTTGTCACTTTGACAGGGATAGATTCCTGTGATTTACATCAATACAAAGTGAGTTTATAAAGTCAATGAGGTCTTAACAATTTGTGGTTACACATGATGCCACACATCATATACTTTTTACATGTCTATCTCTGTCTTTATCTCCACTTTGGCTAAATGACTTGGTACGTTCTGCAGGAGCTGACGATAAAATGTGTACAATTAAAAGTTCATGTTGTCCTCGGAAAACCCCTCTGTGTGTGTGAGCTTTAAAGCTACAGGTAAAAGTACATTTTTGCTTGGAAATTGCAACCTATAATTAATTTACCACATTTAATCCACAAGCTAATTTACTCTGTTCCCACACACAAGACACGCACACACATGTACACAAACACACACCTGTAGGCAGGACCTGGATGTGTGTGTTCAGCTTGCTGTGGCTTACTTTGCCTACTTACGCTGGGCTGTCACAGTGCCTCATGGAGGAGGATACACCGCCCCCACAGGTCCTGCTGCACTCCCCCCATATGGACCAGGGCCCCCAGCCTCCATCCACACTCTGAGGCCAGGTACCGAACGCAACACACTCCCCCTGGTAGCACCACTGGAGGAGGAGGAACAGAAACACAGAGAGACAGACAAATGAGGGAAACTTTGGCTGTTACGCAGTCTGGGTGAATTGTTTCTCACAACAAAAACACTGAAGCACATCAGGGAATTGTTCAGACACACATCATCCAGTTATTTATTGCAACACAGAATACTTAAGTGTCACTTTTACAGTTTTTCATCTTTATGTCCACGCTGTAAATTAACCTGCATCTGTATGCAGTGAAATGTAGACTATACAAAACCTGACAGATGAAGTCTTCTTACAGTGACACAATCTTTGTACCTCTGTGTGTATTTAAACACACATTAACTTACTAGCTGATTACCATTACTCACCCAATAATTTCATTTCCACATTAGCCTTGTTATTTCTGCTCTTGTACGTGTCACTTTCCATTATTTGTTATTGCTTTTCCATCTTGTTGAAGTTTATTGTTGTGGCTAAACTTAGCTGTAGCCCTTTTACCATTAAAGAACTGTTCAAAATTTGCATGGGTTTGACATGTTAAATACTGTTGGGTGTTGTTAGCTTAGCTTAGCCTAGCCTAGCTTAAAGAAGGAGAGCAGCTTCCCTTGCTAGAAAACAGTCTACAGACTACTACAGACTACATCTTTATAATTTAATATCAACATTAAATATACATGTGAAGACTTAAAATGAATATTTAGAGCTACAATAGGTGGTAACTGTCATATTTGCTTTTTTCTTATA
>JAPSES010000081.1:5965777-5985587 GCA_029822895.1 Maxillicosta whitleyi | reverse complement strand
TTTTTTTACACATTTTGCACTGATAGGAGATGCTCCAATTTCATTTTACAATGTGAAATGACAATAAAGGGCATTCTAATTCTGATTCTGATGTTTAATTGTTGAAAACCATTAATTCTATCGATACATGTAAATAATTTGGGTAAAGTACAGTTTGTCATCATTTCATGGTCATCAGATATGACCCACTTTGACGTTCAGAGGCTCCGTAGTTACTGTAGAAACAGTGTCATCTTCTACAGCATTGATTCACCATTAAGATCCATGGGGTTTGATCAATGACAGTGGATGGAGATGCTCAGTTTATGTTCACTAAATGACATATTTGATTCAAAAAGTCACTTTTTTAAAGCAGGTTTGTCTGCTTTTGGTATAACCCTCAACTTTAATCTGAGCTTTAATGAACATCTACATCAAAATACCTGATGGAAACTGATAAAATACACAAAAGAGAAGATAATATTATAAATAAGTGGTGACAAATCACTCCAGACATTTTAGATATAGAGAAAATTTCATTTGGGAAATGACATAATGGGTCTTTATGGGTTAATCTTAAGCAAAATGACTTGAAATCTAAGACTTATAAGGCAATATTTATTATTTACATATTGTTTGTTTATATTTAGTATAATTCCTGTGTCATTTTGATTCTCTATAAAGCTAAGAGGTTTAGTCTTGACTTGCACACAGCATTCAACTGGAAATCATTTAGACATAGGGCCGGATCTGTAGAGGTCCCAATTTGCATGGACTAATTTGCATGGACAATTTAGAATTTTGCATGTGGGATTGAGGTGGGTGATTTATTAAGATTTTTTACAACACGTGCATGTGCTACTGGAGACAATACACTGTAAAAACTGCTCTGGGATACACCAGCACTAATGGCAACAGTGACTGAATGATCCACACGCAGAGAAATGTAATGTTGGAGGAGTTTTGTCATAGAAGGTATTGCATGACTCATTCATTCATTTATTTTTCATTTTACGGGAGATGGATTCACTGTCAGGCACGCATAATTTGTTTCTCCTAATGTGGATGTGTACAATCACTATTGTCAGATGAAGAGGAAAAGAGTCCTGTAAAGTGTGTGTGTGTGTGTGTGTGTGGGGGGGGGGGGGCTGCATACGTCTCAATAATTTTTTCTTCCATCATTCCAAAAATGCTCACACGAGGGTGAAAAATGCATTCTCTGCATCTCGTTTCATCATTTCAATGTTTCTTTCTTACAACAATAACCACTTCCATGTGTGCATAATTATGCATCCAAACCGTTGGCCCCTCCCTTTGACACGTGTTAAATATAGACACAGTTTCTATGAGCAAAATTGCTTTCGAGTTTGATAAATCACTTTGCTTGTGCTAAATTAATATACGTACATTTTCTCCTCCCACCGCATGCAAAATTGCGTATGCATTGCATATTAATTGTGTCAAATGTACTAACTGGATGGAGACGCACTATTTTGCACCTTTGAAAGATGCAACCCTTAGTAAATCAGTTTGTACATATTTACATGCACAATGATTTTGCACACGTTTTAAGACATGCATACTTTTTATAGATCTGGCCCATAGAGTATGAATTATAAATTGTTGTATGATTAGGTTCAGGTACTATAAGGTCACAATGTTTTATTCTACAGACTATAAAAAAGTGATTATTTCATTAATATTCATGCAATTTTATTACTTTTATGCCATATATTTTCTTTTCTGATCCGAAGGTCTTTGAAGTTGCAAGTTTAAGTGGGTGAAGGCTTATTTACATTTATTTTCCTTCAGTTTGATTATTTTTATCCCCCACATGTCAGCGTACTCTGATACAGATACAGAGCAGTGCTTGTTTTTCTTAATCTATGCGCTATCTTGTAACATGATGAGGGCAAAAGATTAGTTGTATGACCCAAAATAAAAACTCTTAGGTTACTTCCCTCCTGCTGTCACAGTCAAAATAAAACTACTGAGTCACATGTCTGAACTTTGGTTTTTCTTTTTTAGCACATCCTGTTGCAATAAAAGAAGTACTTTATACTTCCACAGATGATGTGACTCAAAATAAAACAGACTCCAGATTTGGATAATTACATATGCCTGACATGCCTGATACATTGCCCTTATGAAAGTTATATACAAGGTCTCGATTGGCTCCAAAATATTGTTACGTCACACATTTTGACATTCGTGTGAGCACAGAGAAACTTTGTCACGCAAGTAGATGAATGTCAATGCATTAAATCAACTGTTATTGAGTGAAAGGGGACACAAATACGCAACTTAGCTCTAATCGGGGCCGAAGTCAAATGTATGTATTTCTCTTATTCTCGCTATGAGGGAGACACAGATCTCTACGGGTCAGTGTTAAAGGAAAAAGGATAGAAAGGTGAAAGATGCTGGTTTCTTACCCCATACTTGCACTGGCGTGAAGAGGCTCCATACTGGAAGCGACACTGCTCATCTGCATCGTACACCTGCCCCGGGGCCACTGTTGGGTACAGGAAGTCTCGTTTCAGAGGTTCATTGTCCAGACACGTCCCCCGACCTGAGCTGTCAAAAAAACAAACCTACAATAGGATTGTTTCTTACACAAAGGAACCTTTCTACACTTGGCTGATGGCAGAGAAAGAAATGCCAGGACTGAACGATTAAAGTCACCCCTCACCCTCCTCTGTCTTTGAAACCTTGCCCTGCTGCTGTTTGACTCATTTAATTTTACTACCAAACTACTATTGTAGGAAGCTTGTCAAAGATCTCAAATGACATGTAATTAATGTTGATATTACACATCAACACCTTCTCATCAAAAGGAGTGTTGAAGCACGAGCAGAGACATTTTACCAGAGGGAAAGAGGGCAGGCTGTTGGCCTATCTGCTTGTCTTCGAAAACCAGCCCCCTCTGATTATATGGCTATGTGTGCAGCTCTATTCTGTATGTCACTGCTTTTACTGAGTCCACAGAAGAGCCAATAAAATGACAAAGCAAGGCGAAGAGAAAAATCTGGAGTGAGCTATGGTCATATGTCCAGGCCTTGGATTATGTTTAGTCTGTTTTGTCAGATAGAAATATGTGGGCTCACAAAGAACTTGCAGGAAAAAAAAAAAAAGACACACTGCAGTTTTATATTATAGTAAGCACTGTTCTGTAGCAAAAAATAAAGAGCTACAGCTAGAGCCAAAAAGCACACAGGATGACTTTTGTTGCTGTGACTGTTTATTCTGGGTTGAGCTTGTTTAATTGTCTGTGTGTCTCACAGATTGTGGACTTTTTCCTTTCCTTTTTTTTTTTTTATTGTTATTTGTTTGAAAATTGACAAAGAGTCTGAAATCATCTTGAAGATTTATGTCGGTGAGAAAATAAAGACCTATTTCATTTGGATTTCTTTCTTTTGTCTTCTTTGTCTTCTATTCTCTGAAGCAGCTATTATTTCAAGGCAAAATATTACTATGACTATTTACTATAACACTGTGTTCTTTCCAGCTGTAGCAGCTGCAACATGCAGTGGAATGCTTCCCATCCCTGGAAAGGAAAAATGGGCTGTGTGACAACAATAACGTAGTGCTGCGCTTTATGATTGTGCAGACTGCAACTTAGACGCCGACTGCAAGGAAGTGAAATGTGTTTGGTGTTGAAGCGCACAACCTGAAGTGTACAGACGGAAATTGTGGGAATATTAAAGGATTGTACTTAATTACTTTGAGCCATGCAAGTTTTATGTGTCCAAGATTTGAGATAAGGAAGTGTTTGCTCGGCTACAAACACCACCACAGTTATATTAAAAGAATAGATGAATGCATTATTTCAGGATTAGTCCACTCATTTCGATGGAAGAGATAAATCCTTGACAATATCTAGTTTATTTCTGAAAAAGGTTCAGTGAACTGGTGAAGCAAATATTGTCTGAAGAAGTTAATAGTGCATCTGTTAGGGACTGTTTTCAACTGCAGATGGACATAAGCTGATGATCGTTTCACCAAATATGGTGTTTAGAATTAAAATGGAGACACTGACAGTGACACAGATGACTATGTGTTTGGCGTGTGGGTGTGTTTTTGAGAATACTGGAGGTTTTCATAATCTGGTCCTGTCAGTGTCCCATCATTACTGACCAGTTGTGAAGTGTGTCGTAGACTGGACCGACCCAGTTCTGAGGTCCGCGCTCTCCTCTGACTAAAATCTGCTCCCGTCTATGGAAACATAACAAGCTACATCAGGTTTCAGCTACACAGCTAATACTTGTTGCAATATAGAATTTCACCAAATGGGGCGACCTAAAAGCCTTGTGGTTAGACAAATTTCACCACAGATCCCATGAGCACTGAGTCCCCGGTTCAATTCCCAGCTGACTCGTCCATTTGGTTCATTTCATTCTCAGGCTCCTTTTCCACAGTCTTCTTTCCTTTCTCCACTTCTCTCTAAGAAGTAAATGCACAAAAATACCAGGATTTTCTGTGCATTTCTCACATGTTCAGGGGTGTTTTACTAAAATTTGTCAAAAATAACAACCACATTTTAACCTTTTCTAATAAACAAGATAATTAACACATTAAAAAAAACACTACAAAGTTTTATCTTGTTTTGTTAATTACAGATGTACTTTTTGATCAAAAACTGCTGTTTGTTTTCATCTCACAGAAGCAAATAAAAGAAGTCACTTTAAGTGGGACCTAAATGTTCCAGACTGAGGGGAATGACCTCTTTCCTCCTTACTTCTTATCCCCTTTCCCCTCTTTCTCTTTTGTATCTTTCTTCCTCTCTCCATCCCCTGTTTGTAGTTACTGAATGGAATAATCCCATTTCTTGGCTCTTGCTCTGTGGAGGACCCTCTCATCAGAGAAGGAGAAAGACAGACAAACCGGCCTCTGAGGCTCCTTGACTCCCTCTGCACCCAGGGCAAGCCTCAGTATTTATTGGTTTGGAGAGAGACAAAATAGTCAAAGATTAAACATAGAGGCTTATTATTTGACATTGTCGTGAAGGCTTCCCGTCCGGTGGATTCAGCCAAATTCATTATGCTGAGCGGAAATATCTTCTAATAAGCGGGAACAGCAGCAGTCTCTGAACTCTGACACTGATCATTCATGAAGATATAACCCTTGTTGCCTGGATTCAACCAATGGTGAGACAGTAGCATGATAAAGTCAGACTAACCTAACAATTATCTTAAGGCACAAGCTTAATATCAAACGCAGCAGAATATGTGGTCTCACTGAGCTCAATAAACCCAAAATGCCTGCCTTTTAACATTTATAACAAGCTGGCGTGCAAACACCAGAGAATAAACTATGACTGAACTGTGAGTGTATTCATAAACCATTCCTAAAAAACCCAAACAAAGCACCACATATTGCTCTTGCAAGACGGTGAATCTAGGCCAACACCACAGCCAAAGTTGTTTACTTGGCAAGGAGAAGCATGTGCGATATCCAAAAGTCTGATTGAGGGAGAGAAAGGGAGGATAATTGGAGTTTACAGACAGAACTCTTTTGTAAGAAATACAAAGGCTAAAGGCAATAAAACCAAAATGAAAAGAAAAACAGACACACAGACTGATAAAACAGAGATATAACTTAAGTTAAGTGATAGTTTATCCTACATAGAAAAGAAGTAACCCAACTTTTACTCTTTTTTTTTTTTTTTTTTTTTAAGGCTTGTTCACCCTCAGATGCTCGAGCCAGAAGTGGAGAGGAACCCGACAGAGCAGCAGAGAAGCGGTGCTTTGTTTCCCAGTTGGAAGCTGGCATATAATACTGTCATCTCTGTCACAGGCGCTGTTCACTAACCTCCCTCTAACAGCTTTCAGCCGGAAACATCATCTGACAACCACAACCACTTTTATCCGCTTTCTTGAAGGGTCTCGGTAACAAAACATGAATACAGAAGCAGACACACACACACACACACAGCATAGGCTCCGTCCTGATGCATCCCCATAAGGCTGTACCTGGACTGAAGCCACACCCAGGTTTATGAGTAAAGTGAGAAAAAAAGACCCCTAATAATTAAAAGATGATTTATGTGTAATGTATATCTGTGAATTTAGACTAGTTTTAACCCGTAAAGACCCAAACAGCCAAAACCAACCAAAATGATCAACTGATCTAAAAGGTTTAATAGCTTCTGAACCAGTAATCCTATCCATACATGTAAATAATTCAGATAAAATACAGTTTGTCATCTTTTCATGGTCATCAGATATGACCCATTTGGATGTTCAGTAGTTAAAATAGAAACACCATCATTCACCACCAGTAAAACCCATGGAGTTTGTGATCAATGACAGCGGATAGAGACACTTGTTTCTACGTTCAGTTATTGATCTTTGCTGAAAAAGTCACTTTTTCTTGTGTTTTCTCTGTTTCTGATATAATAATCCTTAAATTTAATCTGAACTCTAATGAAAATCTATATGATCAGTGAATAAAATATGGAAAAATACCTGATATTCTGAAAATGAGCAAAATGCAAAGTGTAATATTATAAGAAATGTTGATAAATTACTTAAGAAAAGTTAAATATAGAGAAAAAAAACTATCTGGGAGCTGACACATAAGTAGTACTCTGTTTTTATGGGTTAAAAGGAAAGTCAACTCTTTTGCAGCAGCACCAGCTTTCAATCCCATGTTCTATAATCCACCAAATAATGACAGTCTATATGAGGACAATATGCCATAATGTCTTTTGCAAGATATATTCTTACTTCTTTCAAACAATAAGGAATCACCATGAGCATCTTCCACATTTCTGTAAATGTTTTAACTGTACATATACTGATGAAGTGCATCATTTTTCATCGATATGAGAAGAAACACAAAAGCAGCATTGGAAAAATGACACATTCTGCCATTTTACCTCTGATCTGCTTAGTACTGACGTATGAAACACGAGAGGTAAATATGAAGCTATATTTTCTGACTGAAGCGCATGCAGCATTTTAAAGCACAACACATATTAACGTAAAATCTCTGGTGTCACTTGGAGTTAATGAGGGCATAACCGAGCGTGCTGGACTTTATGTACCACGAATAATGACCTGCTTTTTTAGGTGGTCTTGTTCTAATGGGGCGATGGGCACTGACTTTAACTATCAGGTAACAGCAGCCAAACCAAACAGGCTAAGTGTGAAAGCAGTCTAATTCTATCCAAGAAAGGTTCAATTAACTTTTATTAGAGAAACTTTCCCTTTGATAGGTCACTAAAACCGTCTTTAAAAGCAGCTCTATCAAAATCTTAGCCAAAAGCTACTAAATACAATGTGCCCACGTGCGGGGATCATGGTAGTAGCTTTTATTTCATTCAGTCCTGTCATCATCATAGGCATCTGTTCCCTGCCAGACACTGAACTCCAGATGTTTTGTCTGGAGCTGGCCTTCTCTAACTCAAGACTAGAAACCTACGTGAGTTTTTACCATGCCAGGCTGGCAGCACTTTCTCCAGTTCAGTTCAGCTAGCGGTCCCTCTGTCTGCCAAATGTCACCGCTGTACTGTTTGGTTTATTAGTGCTCTCCAAGACTTTGTCTTCTTTGACCTATCCATGAAACAGTGGAGCAGTGGTCAAAGCCAAGACAGCTGGCCTACGCATCACCACTACGCACCACATTAGCTTTAACATTGGCCACTTTGTGGTGTGAAGATGCAATGGTGGAAGGCACCCAGTTATCATACGCAGCCACAAGGAGGTCTGGCAGGAATCTCAGTGATGAAATGGATGTGAATAAGAGGCAAATGACTTGCATATACGAAGCCTAGCGGGTCACCACAAGAGCCGGCCAGTGGCAGTGGGTTGTGAAGGAGAAAGCTTTGAGCAGGAAAACAGGCATGCACCTATTTCTCTGCTTTACACACACACACACACACACACACACACACACACACACAGGCAAATCGACACAAAGTCCCCACAGGGAATAACCATCATCCACTTACTCGAGAAAGCTGGTAATGTAGTCTTTGCTGCAGGCAGACCAGGAGAATGGGTTGGTGTTGGCGGTTATATGGGCGGCCATCAACTTGGCTGTCTCGTGGCCTTTGGTACCACAGGAATTCCCAATACCATCGTGGTTCATCCCGAAACTGAAAAAAAAGGGAAAAGTTGAGTTGATGTTGCTAGCTGTTGATCACGGGTAACTAAGGATGCACTGGTTGTGAAATTTGTGGCTCATCCCAAAATCTAAAATAAGAATTTGATCATTAGTTGGTACGGATATAGATGGGAGTTTTTGTTTGTGTTTTTTTTGTTTTTTTTAAGTTTACAATTTTCATCATTCCTTCTTCCGTCCCAGCAAAACAAAGATCTGAAACACACAATCTTTGAAAGAGCACAAATTGACAAATGCAAATTTATACAGATACTATAACTATAACTATAACTATACAGATACCGCTGAAAACAATGGAATTACATCGGATTTGTCGATACAACAACAGCAGTCAGCAGGACTCACACTGACCAAAACAATGTCTGGTTATGTTGGTGCAGCCCTACTAGTTACCAGTAGCATAAAAGTGTCCCTCCCTTGACAGTTAACTGCACAGGTTCGATAACTGTGGGCAGTCCAGGTTGTTGAATGGAGGATGTCTACCTTAGTGGACATGGCTGTAAAGACGCAGCTCTATGGCTCTGAAACAGCTGTGTGGAGGAGAACTACAGGTTAAGGGTCAAACCCTGTCTGGAGCTCGAGAAAGTTCTAATCACCACTGTGATGCCTGGCTGTCAATCAGCGCCTGCATGTCTGAGCAGGCCACAACAGAGTCGCCATCAACAGAAGCAGGACAAGGAGATCCTGTTGATCAATCACTGACACCCAAAACCAAAAAAAAAAACCAGCTCCTATCCTTGTGCTCTGCTGGGAAAGCTCTTCAAGAATTTCTTTCACACTAAGGGTTGAAAAGGAATCATTTAACAACAGATTAAATCTATCTGGATATCATTTGAGCGAAAATCTCAGGTTACAACAGGATGTCAAAGCTCACTTTTCCTTACAGTCCAAAAGCACAGATCAGGTCTAATGTATATAACAAACCCAACCACATCGCACAGCCTGAACCTGTTTTTGTAAGGCTGGCGTTTATGACATTTTACCCTACTCTGGAAATAAATCAACCCGGTTGAAACCCCCGCTGCAGTGTTTTTTTATACATCCTCTAGAAGCAGAGACTATTTTTACAACTGTCCCACAACAGAAGCAGACATGAGACATAATAAAGGAAATCGCCATCTTGCTGAACTCTCCAGAGGGGGATACATAGACTAATACATCATCATTATTTTGCTTTATATTCAGGAAGAAAGAGCCAGAGGTATGTGGACACTGACATTTGCATGAGGAAAAATGTGGAGATACAGTTCAAGGCGTCTGCAGGGGGAAAAAGGCTACAAGCAGGTCTGGTAGGTTTTGTTTGTTTAGCAGAAATTATTAGTAGTGGAGAGTCATGGAGGTGATAAAAGATTTAAAGATCATAAAACAAAACAGAAAATCTCATTTGCATCAAAAAGAGATGTTAGAAGCGTTATAAATCTCAAACCACACTCACTTGTGGCCAATCTCGTGCGCAATAGTGAAAGCAGAACCGAGGCCGATGTCTTCATTGATGCTGCAACTCCTCTCCGGCTCGCACATTCCAGCCACCGAGGCCAAGCCTAGACACACACACATGCCAGACAAACATACAAACACAGGGTCAAGACGCAGCATTCTTAAGAGTCATGATCATAAAATCAGGATTCCACTCATATGATCTCCTGTTTACAGCAGTGCTGAAAGGCAGTCTCAGCGAGTAGCTTCACCAGGGGGAGTTCAGTTTAGCATCACTGGCTAGACATGCTTTTTTTTTTTTTTTCTCGCAAACTACAGTGGCTGCTGGAAAATGTCTAGACAAGGTTAGATTTATACATTTCAATTCATGTAACAAGGGATCACCTCAAACACAAGCCAAGGTAGGGAATATAAGAACTCCCTCACCAACGGCGTGCCCCACCAGAAATCTGTCAGAAAATATAGATGTTTTCCTCATTTTAGAACTAGAGTCAGAGAAGGAGGGGAGAGAAAAAGAGAGACAGGAGAGGGTGTTTAAAGTTAAAACAGCTCTGCAATCCAGGTGTCGCAGGTCCTTTTTTCCTCAGCCTGCCAGGTCAGATAGGGAGACAGGAGGCAATTCTTCACAGATTACATCTACAGGTGACTGGAGAGCGGATCATATGACAGTGCAAAGCAGGTGTGTGTGTGTGTGTGTGTGTGTGTGTGTCCTATTGTATATATATGTGTGTGTGTGTGTGTGCGTCAGGGATGTGCATTAATGTGTTTGAAGTTGATAATTTGATAGTTTTAAGAATGAAATGAAAAGACAGTAGCTTCACCTGGTCTCATATTGGAGCTGAACTAGAAAATCCAAACTAGGTCAGAATCAAAAAATCACAAGTTGCACACATCCCAGTTAAACCCAGAAGTGTATTTTGAGTCGTTCACAAAGTGTGACGCAGCTACTTGCATGTGCACCTCTGAGCAACTGCATAAATTACAGCTTAGCGGCCAGTGCTGATTCAGATTTTCCTGTATAGTTTGCAGGAATTTCTTCCCTCCCTACAAAAAGTGGCATGGCTTTTGTATTCTCTTTACTAAGAGGCTAAACAAGAATAGACTCGCAAATCAGGAGGCCACTGAAACCATTACTGGAGGGAAAGAAGAAGCCTGAAGGTGAAGAAAGAAGGAGGAGAGGGAGGGAAAGGAAGGAGGGTGGCTAGTCTACGATTAGTTTAAGAATGTGAGTGTGTGAGAGCAAAGTGAATGTGAGTGTGTACGTGCGTGGTCGTGGCTGAGTGGAAAACGCACACACACGATGGAAGTTGTTTTCTTAACACCAGGGTGGACTCTGTATTATCTCCAGCCCCGTGATTACTCAGCGACCCTAAAGGCCAGGGATCTGACCTGGGATCATGATCCCCGAGGGGTGGAGGGAGGGTGAGACAACGAGGAAACCAAGCAGATGCCAGGGCAATTAAAACGACGAGGGAATGTAACGAATGCGGTCAATCTGTCAAACCACCCCTGAAGTCACAATATTACCTCCAAGATATACTGTGGTGCCTTCAGGGCCTTCACAAAAGATAAGATGGGGCGAGAAGGGCTGGGTGGGTTGGAGGTTTAGGGTGGGGCGGAGGGTTGAAGTGAAGAAGCGGAGGGGGTCTCTGCTCACTGTCCTTTATCCACCCCCTATACCACCACAACCAGCATATCACACACTTTTATCTCCCTCCTGCATACCCTTAACACTCCCTATAATTGTTCTTTTCCCCTTCCATTTTCTTTTCAACTCCTCCTATCCTTCTCCATCTCCTCCTCTGTCACTACTCTCCTCTTTAACTCCCTTTCTCCTCCCCCCTGTCGGCTTTCCAACACATACCTTTTTCCTTTCTCGGTGGAAGTGTAAACACCTTAGACAAACTGAGGTTAGAGGCAGAGGACAGAGACAGCGGGGGAAAAAAAAGTTTTATAAAGTGGAGGCTGTGTGAGGAGGTGACCACGGCTGTCCAGGTTCAGGGCTCCCGGCCTCAAAAAACAGAGCGGAGATAAAATAACACAAGTGAAAACATCCTTCTCATTATGTCTCAGTAGAGCTGTCTGGTGCTCTTCTAAAGGAGACTGCTAAATAAGGTTTGTCTGAGGACACGTTGAAGGGCAAACGTGAAAATAAAAACGCCTCAAGAGGGAAAAGGGGGAAAATGAACTCCTAAACTTGAGAATCATATAATGAACATCAGCACAGTTTGCCAACTGGTAAGAAAGCCCATGTTAACATATAACACACAGTCCACTCACCTAAGGTACCACAGGGTTTATTCTTGTAGGTGCAGATGTCATACCTTCAGACGGACAAAAAAGAAGAAACACCAACAATTAAATTAACTCTATTTCTTGTTTTCTGTTTTACAGTATTTTGTTCCACTGGCTCTTTGCCATTTCATTCTTTCCACATTTAATCACAGTCTGGCGAGATATAATCTCAATTTTAGCATAACAATTGCCATAATGAAGTTGTGATAGGGTTAGATTTGATTCTAGGAAAACACCTGGTTCACCCCCTCATCGGTACCATGAGCCTTTGGCGAAATGTCATCCAGCAAACACTGAGTGTTCAGACATGAATGAGAATGAAGTGAAATGCTCTGGTCATGCTGCGCCCCCATTGGTGCCCCGCGTAACTCACATACAGGTAATCCAATAGAGGCCAAGGAGCCACAGTGCTTTAAGAACACATCATACATTTCAAATGAATGATCCAATCATTCCTAAAGCTTTTAATCTATTAAAACCAAGGGCACAGCAAATTTAATTTCATCTTCCTGGTTCTCCCTCCCTCACCCTATAAACTCTTCATCCTCCCCCTGCTCAGTCCCCTTCCCTGCAGAGCATCATTAGACCCATGAGGTACAATCCTAACATCGTGTCACTTGCTTCACTTTGTTTTGATTTATATCCTTAATTTCTTTCAGTGTTTCTTATGAAAGTGACAAGCTACAAATACTGACCCAAAGCATCAGTAGAGAGGTCCATTTTATAATAATAAATACAAGGATATGCAACTCATTTCAATTACAGGTGTTTCCTGTTGTGTTGTTCGATATAAGATTATACATTGTGTGATGATAAACAATGTCATTTCACGTTATGATTCATCATTTATTATGTTGTGCCAAAGTCACATCATTTGGATAACTCTTTACCTTCTTCTGCATGGATGCAAATGGGAAATTTGGATGAAGGCAACATGAACAAACATAAAGGAAAGTAACTGTAACAGAATGGAGGGACTCCATCCAGAAATGGATACAAAAGAAGCTCACACCTAAGGCTCCTACTGATGCACAGATATGGTTTGGGTAGTTTGACATGAATGAGAGCCATATTTTCTATATTTTCTATATTGATCACTTATATGTTGTTATATGCATAATTCTAACTTTGAATAACATCTCCAAATAAAATTAGAATTAATTAGTGCCATTTATTTCTTTCATGTATTATTCACCTTGTTAAGAAATAGACCTTCGACGTCTGGTCATTTTAAGGATATGTATCATAATACTTATGTGGAGATGACATTAGATGGTTATGTTTGGGGTTTTTTTGTCATATCAAAACATCCTTTAAAGTTAGCATGCCACATCACCAATCTAATCTAAACCCTACTCATTGCTAAAAAAAAAAAAAAAAAAAAAAGGTTTAAAAATAAAAGTTTCCATTGTATTTATAGAAATATATTGTACAACTGACTGATAAAAACAAGAAATTATTAGTTAATTCTGTGCCTATTGAAATTTTTAGCCTGATTTCGTTACTAGTTTTGTGTCACACTAACTACATATTTGTGATGCAGCTGCTGTAATTCATCATACCATCTCTGTTTCTCAAATCAGATAGTAATGGTTTTTTGCAAACAAGTTTTATACAGTCTTTGGCTAAACCGACTAATTATATATCACCAAAACAAAATGTTACCTGACAGCTACCTGGTGAAGGAGGTGGGATGGCTAATGCTAGCAAATAACTTAATAACAGATAAAAGTGGGAGAGGCAACTGTTTATTAAATGTTAGCAATAATACTTATATGACAATAATATGTTAGGGGTGTGTGTATGTCTACTTGCTTTAGAGTTCTTCTGCCCCCTATTGGGAAAAATGTTTTATCAATGCTTTAGATTGCCAAATAACTGATACTCCATATCTGGATGTGGAAATGCTGGTTTTCAGCTTCAGTTCTTCTCTGCTTTTATCCTACTATGAAACACTGGGTGGATCTGCATGGCTCCTAAATATAACAGGGTAAGTCAAGAGTTACGTGAGACTAAGTTCTGCAAGACAATAGGTGCACATTTACACATTTATTTAAAAAAAAAAAATGCATGTAAATGCCACTAAACAGCCTTAAAAGGTTTGTGAGTGAAGTTAAAAACAATAATAAAACCAGAAGCCAAAGGAGCTGGCAAACATCAACGCACCGATAACAAACAAGAGCACACAGATGATAGAAAGGCTGTTTTGTGCAGAGCTCAGCAAGTCAAAATGCTTGGCTTTAACCCATGTCGATCACGAAACACCATCCTCTCTTAAGAGAAACTGGTGAAGGGAAGGAATATGTACTGTAGTTGCTAGGTTATGTAGCCAAAACAGTTCTGGCAACAATGAGGTCTATTCCAGGTAATGACAGAGGTTTGCTGTTTTATGGTAACACCCTTGACATAAATTGCAGTGTGACAGGTACAATACGTCTGCACATTTTATTTTCAGAACTGAGGCCTTTATTCTCATCAGCTTTTTAATAGATTTCAGTAACTGTGTGCAGACGAGCTGGACATTTGGTTCAACCAGGGCCATAGCTGGTGTCCACTATTAGGAAATACTTGAACCCTACATTTTAGAGCAGAACCGCAGCTGAACACCAGTCATACACCAACAGCACAGAAAATAACCTGCAAACTTTTACCCTAAAATTAGAAAATCACTTATTTTAAAGTGTAAGGTAAATGAAAGGACTCTTTGAGGTTCATCGAATGTCCACGCTCAGCAAGTTGCATGTAAAAGGTACAAAATTATATTAAAAAATAAATGTTACAGCTAGTGAGACTATATGTGTGTGTGTGTGTGTGTGTGTGTGTGTGTGTATTAAAATGTCATTACACAGTTTATATGTACAATATAATATATATATTTTTTGTATCTTTGCAAACAACAGCAGTGCATACTGTATCTAAAAAGGCTCCATTCATTTAAAGGTTTGTGCTCCAATTTTGATCATTGTTCTTGTTCATTTGCAACAAAGAGACTGCCCAGTTTAAAACATTTGTTAGAAACATGATCAAAAATTATCAATACAATAAGTGACTATGTTTTGTTTAAGTAATTAAGATAGATTTTAACAGTGATACAAATATTCTGTAACTTATTACATCCCGAAAGTAACCCTCCTAACAAAGCCCATTCAATTATGAATTATATGAAGTAAAATGTGATTAGTGATGCAAGCGCAGACTCACCGTGTGATCAGAACAGCATTGTCATGATGAGCCATGCCGTTTTCTGGGATACTGTTGCCATCGCCATGATGGGAGAGGATGGACTTCTGCCACTTACAGAAACTATCCAGAGACTTGTCAGCATGATGGTTAATTTCCAGATTAGGCTGCAACAGACCACATAGTACAAACACAACACAGTGTAAGTGCCTTACAACCTAGAGAGCATTCTTTGCATAGAGAATATGTGGAATAACTGGAATACTTCTTAAGCGGTAGCCTACAACAGACAATGAACTTAGAGTCAAGTCAAGCTGACAGTTGAAACCACAGCCACTGCCCGAGTACAAGAATTACCTAGAAGAATTATTTGGAGGAGTAATGTACTGGGATCAGGGTGAGGATTGAGGAGCATTTGCTGGAACAGCCAATATGTTTTTAGATTTGATTTAAGAGCTGGTGTAGTAAAAGTAGAAACATTTACAGCAGGAAGAGAGATGAGATTTTTAGAAGTAGCTGCAGCGGTGGAAATGTGCAGCCCTGCTAACAGCTGTGCTTAGATTCACATGCTCTTTTGCATTAGTATATGGTAACACTGACGAGGGTACTACAAGGTTTGCAATGTTCCATCTTTGCTTAGTTTTATGAGCATTAACATTAACAGCTATATTAGCTTCATCCACTGGGCACATTGAGCTGAATTGGCTAAAAACGCAGAAGTGGAAAAAGTCACAGGAGTTTGTTCAGAAATGGTTGAATTTTAAAGTCTGCAAAAGACATTTATTGATTGAATGTGCATTTACTGACAATACTGAACAACTCAACAGCCCATCAGTGATTCTCATTGCTGTATGAGTGCATTGGTATTTCAGCACAAAGACTGAGACATAACAGGCTACTTCCTTGCATTTATCATTCATCTGTTGACCTACTTATAACCATTACGACTATTTACAGATCACTTATGCATATTGGATCAAAGAGCAGCTCCACTTGACATTACAATATAATCTCGTGTTTTGGACCCGATGCTACATAAAACAAAGCTATGAGCCCTTTACAAAGACAGATGCTAGGAACATGTTCTGCTTCTCTCATTATACATACATGCA
Organism: Maxillicosta whitleyi; assembly: GCA_029822895.1. NCBI lineage: Eukaryota > Metazoa > Chordata > Actinopteri > Perciformes > Neosebastidae > Maxillicosta > Maxillicosta whitleyi. The sequence goes on along the minus strand of JAPSES010000081.1, from coordinate 5,969,460 downwards.
TGTACAATGCAAGTAAAAATCTACAATTCAGTCTCTCTAAGCTATGATGCATGAGCTCATATGTCATTTGAAAAGTTTCTCTATTCTCTCATTCAACCAACGTAATCACATAAAATACTGACACTCATTCAACTTTGTGACTATCAGTAATACACTGAACTACAGGCAATATAATAAGACCTGTCTAATTGTGTTTTTCTGAACATATTGATTAAATACAAGTAATGCAGAGAAAGGTCAGTAAATAAAGGTTTTCATACCTGATCCTCAGTCAGAACAATCAATCGGGTCACAATAATGTTCACAACATTTCCTAGACTGGCATCACGGTAAAGTTTGGCAACCTGACCTCCAGAAAAGAAGAAAAGACACAAAGTCAGACAATTTGTGTCCGTATGTCGCAATGTATAATCATCGGTCAACAACATGTCCAAAAAGTAGGCTCAAACTTACAATATTCATTACAGACAAGATGTAGTGCTCAATGTCTTTGCGTCCATGGTACCCAACCATCATCTTATCCGCAACCACTAGAGTCTCCACAAAGCGTTCAGTGCTGACGGAGCGCCTCTGTCTGTGGGTACTGTTAGACTGCTCACTGTCATTTTGTGGAACAGGGGACAAGTGGACCGGGGAAGGTGTGCTGACCTGGCAAGGTGCACTGCTTTTAATGAGGTCTGTGAAGGAAAGGGAGAAAAAGACAAGTTAGTCGCGCCCAATTATGAATTCATGAATTATGTGCTTAGAATTGATGACACACTATCTGCTGGACAGGTTGTGTTACTGGTTTGTGTACGGTAAATGCACTTAGGGAATCTGCCCCTTTGAACCTTGCAACGAAAGCCTCTGCTTTATGACCCAGATGCTCTGGGAAAAAGCTATAAGATGGTACGTGTTAGGGCATGCTAGCTTCCTGGCGATGACAGCCTTTGCCGTGTCTTATAAGACCTTGGCCCAAATACCTAAATATCCACCTGGTTCTTTTTCCAATTCGTCATATCACAGCAGACATGGCATTTGGTATAAATGAGTCGTCTAGACTTAAAAATGTCAATGTGATTGTTAGTTCTATAAATAGGATTTGTGCTTCTATAAAAGTCTGACAGACTTAAATTATACTCTGAAGAGCCTTTTTATGAAAGCTAGAGTGAGGCTTTCTCTACAGGTTGAAAGATGTCCAGACCAGGGGCAACTATAGCACACAAGAGGCCTGGTCATGTCTACCAGAACCTGGGCCTACAACCAAACCAGCGCTTCCCCTAACCTGCTATGTATAGTTATTCCTTTACGTCAGTCCCACCCACACAAAGTCCAACCCAGATGGAGGCTCACCAACCTGAAATGCCACAGCTGAACTCCTGGCTATGCTCTTGTGGTGAGGGAATGGCAGACATTTTATAAATAACATGTTGCTGTGCTTCTTCCAGGTTCCATTCACTGGAGGTTGTGGAGGATATGTTCTTTAATGGCTCTATTAAATACTGCTCTTCCTCTGTTGTAATAACACCATGCTTGTAGGGGAAGAGAATCAATGAAAGACACATTATAAACAGAAGAAACATTCTAGGTAAATGCACACATATACACATCAACTTTTTTTGTGTTAAAACAGGAAGGTTCTGGCTATTTTTTCCTATTTTGAATCATTTTGAAAGGGCACCCCACTACTTTTAAATATCAGGTTTTGTGAGGCTGTGAACAGTTATTTTCTATGTTTTGTGCCGCAACATGTGAAACTGAGGTTACCCTGATGATGTCATGAGAGTTACAGTATTTTACATAGCCTGGAGCTTTTCTATTTTTACAGAAAACACAGTGTTATAAACTGAGGATGCATTTCAAAGGCAGGAAATGTCCGGTGAAAGATGCGATTCAGCTTCATGGTGGGGTTTTAGTGTCATGACCCAATCTGCAGACTGAGACCAGGCTCTGCTGCTATGATTCTGACAGCTTCTTTTTATTCTCGTCCAACCTTACAAACGCTGTGGAAGCACTAAATACACTAAATAGCCAGAGTGTCCTTTTAAATGACTCATTTATTCACTGTGTGTTACATTCTTGGTGATGGGGTCATAATTTAGCACCTGCAATACATTGATCACCAGTCTGCAATTAAACATCAAAACCCCAAGCAATACATTACATCAAGACCGACACAGCAGTTAATTGGACTTCAACCAAGGTAAATTAATCGCTGCCCTGTAACACCCCCCATTGAGCATAATCTCAGAAAAGTCCTTCAGAATGAGTTTGTAGAGAACATTGGCATGTTTCTTGGCTCTGCGAAAGCTACCATGAGAGCAATTAAACACATATCACACCAGCACACAAAGCTAGATCTGATTTAAGTTTTAATGGTGTGTGATGTCAAGCTTTTAAACTGCTCAGACAGCTGATTACATTAAAGCACAGACACAGTTTTGTCCATTTTTGGTGCTGTTAGAAAAAAGGGCAAACACTAATTCAATTTATGATGACTCCATGTAGGTCTTGCCAATACATTTGGCTACAACAAGGGTAATACATGTTTTCTCCACATGATTACATTTGCCAATAAAAAAAATAGGATCTTTTTTTCCCCCTTCTTTAGAGTTATTCTGAAGGAAAAAGGGATAACGGCTATTAAATTTCTTCCAATTTCTTGATTAGCCGAGAGAACCTGGACGGTCACACTGTCTGTGGATGAAAGGCTGAGGACTAAAAGCTTAGACAGGATAATTAGATGCCTTGTTAGTGCTGCTCAGTTTTGTTTTTGAATATAAAACTTAAAAAAACAAAAATAAAATTGCAAGCAAAGCCCACATTACATTACGGATTTACAAAGAAAAACATCATCTTGTCGCTTTTGAAACAAGAGAATCATGTGTGACATTTAATGCCCGAATGAGAAGAAAGGCACTGCTGAAGAAGCTGAGGTGATTTTTCTCCATGAGCATCACCTCACCCCAAGCTGCCTGCAGACTTAGTGCGCCGGTGGAAGGAAGCCAAGATTCTGTTAAGCAAACTACAATTGGTCTAATCCTCTGGCGCTGCGTCTGAAAGATTGGCTCACATAAGCGCAGCACAAGCTAGGAATATATTAGTTATCTGACATTAGTATCAGGGTTTGTTTGAGGTAAGGGGAGTGTTAACTCTTTGTGTCAGTCAGACAGTGTGAACTGGCCACTTGGAATAAAAACAAAGAGGCTGCTTTATACTTACCAGGCCCTTGCAGTTGCTGAGTGCCACTCTAGTCGTGCTGTGCTGATTTTGCAAGAATCCAACATAGTGACAGTTATCTACCATGTTATGACGCCACTCCAACCCTTCTTTGCCCCAATACTCCACTGTAAAATGTTTTGACACCAAGTGGGGGTTGAGTGTCAGGTTCAAGTGAAAGTGCTTTCCATAGGCTGACAGTCTGTAGAACAGCCGAGACTCCGGGGGGTCTAATACAGGCAGTGATCCCATTATAGGCTCCACCACCCCGCGTCTCCGTCGGCCAGGCCGGTGGTGTTTCACAGTATAGCTCAAGAACTCTCCATTCTCATCCACCCGTACCGGGACAGTCAGCTGATAGTGCTGCAGGTAGGACAGGAACTCCTCTTTTACAGAGAAGAGAAGAGAAGAAAAGAGAAGAGAAGAGAAGAGAAGAGAAGAGAAGAGAAGAGAAGAGAAGAGAAGAGAAGAGAAGAGAAGAGAAG
>JAPSES010000081.1:5946030-5959345 GCA_029822895.1 Maxillicosta whitleyi | reverse complement strand
TCATTCATTCATTTATCTATCTATCTATCTATCTATCTATCTATCTATCTATCTATCTATCTATCTATCTATCTATCCTTTTCCATCCTCCAACTTTTGTTATCAGTGAATAAACACATGTGCTACCATGACAGATTCCTCAGCAAATAAAAAAGAACCATAAATGAACCTTATTTCTAAGTAAATATAGATGTATTTATATATTTTTGGTTTATCTGTATAAATGTCTATATAAATATCAGGAAATAACTTGAATTAATAAAGTATCTATCTATCTATCTATCTATCTATCTATCTATCTATCTATCTATCTATCTATCTATCTGACAGGGGTTCTGATGCACACCTGGTCCTGTAGAAGACGTCAGACAGCAGGGGGCATAAACCCTCCCAGTTCTCCTGTCACCCACCTGAGCAGCCTATAAGACATGTCACAGCATCATCATTGTGAGGCTTCCCTTCAATCACCTCTTTTAAATCATTACTTAAGACCCACCTTTTCTCCTTGGCCTTCCCAACCCCCTAGTTCTTTATAACTGTTGTTCGTTAGTATGGTTAGCCTGTCTAATTTGTCTAATGTATATGTGTATGTGTCTTCCTTACTATTCTGTCCTTGCCTTTTATATCTGCTTGTTTTATTTTTTGCCTTTTATTCTACTTTTTATCTATATACTTCGTACAGCACTTTGGTCAGTGAAAACTGTTTTTAAATGTGCTCTATAAATAAAATGTACTTACTTACTTCTGACAAAGGTTACAGGAAGCAGCTGAAACTAGTAAAACAAGCAAACAAACAGCTACCCCTGTCTGATAAATAAATGATCTACAACAGATGCACAGCTATAAACAACAACACAGAACACTGATGCAACCAACCTGAACAACCAAATGTTTAATAATTACTTTTACTCAGTGGTGGAATGTAACAAAGTACTTTTACTTTGTTACTGTACTTAAGTATTTTTGTTTGTATTTGTACTTTACTTGAGTAAAAATAATAATGCATACTTTTACTTTTATTTCACTACATTTTGTGGCAGTCATCTGTACTTTCTACACCTGGAAATTAATGCCATTACTCATTACAATATATTAACATCTTTTCATCTAAATTTTTTTTTTTTTTTTTTTTTTTTACTTTTCGTCTAAATCTTGCATGAAAAATTGCAAATACAATACTGACACCAACCTTTTCAATACACATAATATTGCTTGTGAGCACTGACCAGTGACATTGGCAGAAGCATAAATAAGTATGTCTACATCAGGGGTGTCAAACATGCGGTCCGGGGGCCAAAACCGGCCCACCGAAGGATCCAATTAACTAATTTTGGTTCAGGAGCCAGATACAAACCAATGTGAACTCAAGTAAAATAATAACATGTTAATATTTACATAATGTAGTACTGATTTTATTTATGGTCTAATGTGAAAAAAATAACAGTGCACTATGAAAATATTTATATTTAAAACTGTCCTTTAGCATTAAAATGTGAATAACTTGAAATGCCTAAAGAAAACTACCTGCAATTTTAACACTGTTCTGTCTTTTACTAAATGGTTTGTGTCTTTGTAGTTCCACTGTGACTACATTTTTACAATATTCTGCCTGTTACCAAATGTTTGTGTAACATTGTGTATAATGCACATGCATAAATGATAAGTTGAAGCGTAATTTTGTTAAAATTGCTTGTTAAAATTTTTTTTACAAAAATTTGAAAATAAAAACAGACACCTTTGGCACAGGAACAATTTTCTTTTCCAATTAAAAATGCTTAAATGAGAGTTGAGAGTTTTGGCTAAAACAATATTTCAGGGGATACTCCACTGTAAAAAGTTTGAGAACCACTGCTCTATGTGACTGATGATATATCATTGTAAACTTGCTTCTAGTTTAAAATACCTAATTAAGCTAAAAAATGTTCTAAATGAAGGAAATATGCGTCTGTGTTTCTACTTATTTTTATTTATATTCTCTCTTTGATTTGAAACCCTGTATAAAATAATAATAATAAACTGGTATGACTGTTTTGGTTCTGTACACTCACTCTCTGGATGTATATATGTTGTAGTTTGTGTATCAATGTTTGTTAAAAAAAAAAAAAAATACACATCTTTTCTTTCAATAAAAAAGCCTCATTAAATGTAGAAGCTATAACACTAAGAAAACTCACTTTAACACTTAAACTGTGGTGTCTTCAGGAGAACTGTTGATAAAACACGAGCAGTGAACCTTTAAAGATATGGCAATGTTAAATCCCATAATAATTCAGTCAAATCAATCTTTTATCTAAAATAAAAGAACACAGTGCAGACTTTCTTTTTTCCAGCTTTGACTTTAATTCTCTTTGCTGAAATTTCACAAGTGTGAGCCATAAGGTTTACATGAAGCAATAAATCGAGAACCACTTGACAGATAGAGTTGTATGACAGTTTTTTTTTAAGTTAAAATCAGGACAATGTGTGGAAATGAAAATGCTTAAATAGACCAGATGTACACATTTGACCTCTTTTTGGATTCTGTTAAGTTTTGAAATGATCATGTGGCGTTTTCTTCTCATGCCATGTGAGTCAGGAGGTGAACACAGCCACACCTACAGGTCAGGTTACACACTTACTGTTGTTGTGATCATATGTATGCCAGACAGAAACTTTTTCAAAACACTGAATCTTATTTAATGGAGGAAAAAGTACTAAAACTGTGCTCTCTGAACATTTAACAAAAAGAGAAACATCTGTAATGAGTGATGGCAAAACCAGAAGGGTTTCCCTTGAGTGCTTCCATTTCTGAGCCTAAAGCAGTGATATTATCTAGCAGGAAGACAACATTTTAGGATGAGCCAAGGGTGTGGTGTGGGGAATATTTTGAATAGGATATTTTACTGGGTCATCTGGGCTTCCATGGCCTGTGCAGCCCACTCTGGAGCAGCCTGTCGGATCTTTTCTAGAAGGTTGTTGACTTGGAAACACAGAGACTGGATCTGTTTGTCCCAGGTTGGGAGGGGTTCACGAGCTGCCAGAAACAGATGATAACAAATATTATTCACATCTGCATTACATGAAAATAGAATGAATTAATGAACGTGAGCAAGATTTTATGAACGCTGCGTTAAAGCTGTCCTTCCAGTAGAAGTTGCCGCCCCCTCCTGGACATGGACACACATTAAAATTTTTAATGGAAATCATCACACTAGAAAAAATGTTATCAGTGTAGGTTCTAACATCTGAGCTGATAAATAAATCATATCTAGATGCCTGGAAAAATGATATGTCAACAATTTTACTTTTGCCAGGACTGGGTGAGTGCTAAAAGTATTGAAAAGATCATCTGATTCTGCTTTATACTTTATAGAGGACATACAAACAAGCATATGTATGTTACCATTTTTGTACATTGCGACATGAGGGAATAATGCAGCATTCTCACCAAATAAAAACACTACTCTGTCCATTGGTGTCTGTGTATAGTCACTGCAGGATTATCACTTTCCCACATTCAGGTCTGCAGAAATATTATCTGATATCAACAATAATAATAATAATTAAAAAAAAAAAAAAAAAAAGTCAACAGCAAAGTTTTAATTTTTATAGCCCTGTGGTTATAATGTTTTTTTTGTTTTTGCTGAAATCCTCTGTTTTCCTCTTCCCTACCTGAAGGAGGAGCTCTAACCCTTTTCTACTTTGTATTGTAGTAACTATTGTAACCTTGGTGGAAAGTTGATGATATGAACATTAAAAGAAGACTCTCTCTCTCTAGTCCCAAACAACTGACAACCATGTGATAACAGAATGATAAAAGATAGTGTGTGGACTGATGGGTTTTAGTTTATAAAAACAAAATCCAGAGCACTTGTGATTTGTGTTTTGGTCTGTTGGCAATTACTTGTAAACACTCGTAAATGTTTAAAGTCTGCAGTTATGTAGGGATGATCAGTTATTTCATTTTCTGATACTTTTCTCCTTTTTCATTTAGTTTAGGTAGGTAAAACTGCATTTTGTTTTTTTTTTTCCTTTGTTGGGTAATTAGTCAATAAACAATTTAGAACTATACAGTGTTGTAAGTGTTGATTTGGCTTCCCTCATATTTAACTCATTCTTGGATTTTTTTTTCTCTTTTTTTTTTCCTGTAAATAAACAGATTGTTCTGGACTGCAACTAGTTCTGGGCCAGTCTTCTCTGGGAGTAGAGAAACAGGAGATTCACTTTTTGTTATACTTAGGTTCCCCTAAACCAGATCATGTTTGATTTTGAGGGTTCTGAACAAATACTGATACTTACAGAATATCTTAATTGTTTTGTATTGTATTTTTCTCTTAAACTTTTCAAGATATGATTTTTTTTTAAAGTAGACAACATTAAAAACCTTTCTTTTTCTATAATGACTTACTCTCAAAGTGTACAATGCCATCTATCTGGTCAATAAAGCCATTCATGCGTCCTTCAGTGATCATCTGGGAGGCGATCTTCTCAGCCTGAAGACGAAAACAGGAAGTGACTCAATTTACAATATTCAATATTTAGACAAGAGAAGCAAATATTATATTATACATTAAAAAATACGTTTTTAATTTGGATACAAAATATGTCTTTGTCCGGCTGACACACCGGTGTAGAGTTTACTGTGTCATGTAATTTGTTAATTTCATTCAGGTCTCACCTTTGCCGGTGGGATTTCCAACAAAGCCCCTAGTTCTTCAAAAGTGATGTTGTTATACAGTTTACTTGCAGACAGCAGGTTGTGTTCAATCACAGCTCTGTCTAGGATGCTGGAGCCTTGAATGGAAAAGACATGATGCATAATTTAAACATATGATTCTAAATTTTTTGTATTTTTCTGTACCTCATTTCATTTGATCACAAACAAGAAATTGGCATGTTCGTTTTGGTCTGACTCTATGTTGTGGTGAAACATATATTGGTAAGGATGGCTGGTCCAAAATGGTGGATCAACAAACTAGTATCATACTCTCTGATTTAGGTCAAGGCTATCAGCTGTCACATATGACTTTCACTGTAAATCAGCTGTAATATTTTGTAATAAAATGGTTTTCTTTGGCTGTTCATGGCTTCATAGCGGACATTTAGCATATTTTACCTGCAACCAGTGCAACTGTTAGGGAGTCAAGAGGCTGACTATTACATTTTCTGCTGTCTTGATCAAAATTGTACAAAATGTCCCTTTATTTTTATGTTTATTTTCACCAAAAGTAATCAAACAGTGTGTCTAAAAGGCCAGTAGCTCTACTCACCATCTGCTGTGGTGGCTTTTTGGTGTGGCATCAGCATAGCAGCAAATTCTTGGAGCTGGTTTCCTCTGATGATACGGTCCAGATACATCTTTTCCAGAATACCATAGGCAGCCAACTGCTGACAGCGCTCATCCTTAAAAAGGGTGGCTAACATACGAGACCTCTGCTGGCCTTTAACAGGAAAAAAAATATTTAAGTAAAAACAAGTAAAAGTAAAAAACGTAAAAGTCATTTTCAACAGTTAAACCACAAGTTAATCAGTTGTGGGAATACCTGCAGAGGCCAGTATGGTGCAGTTAAGGGCATGTTTCAGTGCTTCCAAACGTTCACTCTCATGGACAATTGACTTGTAAGACAACTCGTTGTATCTTTGTGCAGCTTCAATAAACTTCCTTCTGAAGTCTAGAACTCTGGCATAGCACACCTAAGATGGAAAACAGCATGAAAAGCATTAAACTACCAAACAACAATACTTGCATATAAAATGCTGTGAAATGTGCATATGTGAACCTTGTAATGAATCTGCAGCTGTTCATTTGAAGACTCATTCTGAAGCAATGAGGCTCTGTTAATGTAAGCCTCAGCCTGTACTGGATCATCATCTTCCAAGTATAGACGGGCGATTTTCAGGTATGTATCCAACTTATAATCAACATTGTATTGCCTAAAGGGGAAAACACAAACAAAAAAATTGAAAATCTTTAAATATAGAAAATAGAAATGATTCAATAAATAAACCTTTGAGGTATTTACTTCTGTCCGGTTTCCAAGGGAATACCAACTAAAACCTGGGCAGCATTTCTCCAGTCGCCCTCCTTTTCATAGATGGTTGCTAAGTGTTGTCTGATTGAGGCAACCTGAGGACAGAGTTATGAAAGATGGTTCAAAAACCTACCAACCATGGTCAGCTTTTACAACCTTATACAGACTGCTTTATTTATGAGTGGCTACTAAATGACAACAGAGGCTAAAATTAATTGTTAAGTTTTATCTACATGTGCAACTTTCAACATAGTTCAGAAGGATGAAAGACTCATTCCACAGGTATTTCCATCACCACATAAAAAAACAAGTTTCACAGGGTGCTAAAACAAAAATGATCTTTTTGGAACTGTGGACTGCATTACGTGATTACACCGATATCAAAACACATTAGTGCTTGTGCAAATGCTTGTGTTACATTTGCATTGTATAGGTGACAAAGACACATTAATAGTGTTTTAAAATCATTGTGAACATTCAGTGTTAATGTTCCCTAATAAGAAGTGTGCCCCTGTTCTTCAGAGTCAGCAAAAATGACTCATCAAACCAAAGCTTTATATTACTGTTAAGAACCACCACTACCCAGAGCAATGATTTTGTGTTGCAAAATACATTCTACAAGGGGAGCCACTGAGGTGCCAAATGATGTTTTGTTTTTTTTTTCCTATGACAGCTTAAGTTCATTTGAGCCAATTCATTTTATTAATACCATGAGAGACCATTAGATGACTTGCCTGTTCCTCAAAGGAGATGACCCTTGGCTGGATCTTTTCCAATGTGAAATGATACACTGCTTTAGCTGTTGCATCTGGCAGGTTAGGCAGATGTGTGCAGAAGTCTGTCAGTAGTTGTCTTGAGATGACAAGACTGACATTTTCATTGACCACTGTAAAATATAGAGCAGCATATTATACTCACTGTCGTGAATAATGCAACATTCAGTTCTTAAAATGGTTTGTGATTAAAGAATAATTGCAAAAAAAGATCACATTAAAAACAAGCAGGCACATCATACTTGCTTCAACAAAGGCCTTCAAGGATTCCAGTTGATCTGCATCTGTAAACTGAATGGCCTTTTCCAAAATTTGTCGATATCTATAACAAGATTTTGTAGGTTATAAATTTTAGTGGCAATACAATGAAACTAACAATACTAACGATAAAAATCGTTCTATGCTGGAAGCTTTTTAAGTGGAAATAGAATTATCTGTTAAAATAGAAACCTATGATATATGTTCAGTCCACCTGTACATCTAGTAAACACTAGCTATCTTCTACTAGTTAAATAACAGTACAATAAAATGAACACTATAGCATAGTAGTAGGTACGTCACTGATAGGTCTGTGCATTATTGCGGTTAAAACGATACAATAATAACAAAAAATACGCTAATCCATTCAAATATATGGCTAATATGGCTAAAAAGCTAACGTTAGCTTAGCACGGTCTGTCTGTGCTACTTCCCTGCTAACTGCTACAGCGTTCACATCCTTAGCCTGACTCAACGAACAGATATTAATAGGCACTGTTAAGTTTTGACAATTCCGTACTTGGCAGCGAGATCTTTATGAGATCCACTTGAATTCATCAGTTGTGCAAGCTCCTGCCTGACTTCGGTGGCCATTGTCGTTTCTTTGAAGTGTCAACAACATCAGTTTTCCCTCACAAGAGAGGACCGACACTTCCGGTGTGTTTCAGGAAGAGCGCACTTCCACCACAGCGGCGAACATAAGCATCGACGGAGGAAGGCGGGTTCACAGCCATGTATGCGATGACATTCATTGTTTATCCACTAATAGTCTCATATTATTGTCAAAACAGCTACAAAAGTACCACAGTAAAAATAGATTAGATGAGATTAGATTTGATTAGTTATTATACAAAAGGATAAGGTGCAAGAAAATGTGCATACATAAAAAAAGTGCAAAAATCAAGCAATTAAAAAATAATCATGAAATAAACTAAATAACGTAAATACATAGGCTATATGAGGGAGAAAACCCAGGATTCAGTTCCAAAAAGTTCACAAAACCGCGTACAAAGCAAAAATACAAAAACAATATGTGCAGCGGGACGACCAAATTCAAGAAAAAAAATGACAAATACGGCAAAAACATATAGAAAAAGCAAAAAAAAAAAAAAAAAATGAGGGGGAGAGGGGTCTTCCATATCTTGCTGCTGTTCATGCAGTGCAGCACCATCTTAACCGATAGAAGCTGAATAATAGCATTTTACACATTGTGATATGAATCTATCCAGCAGCAACAATTAAAAACGCACACATCAGAGAGACATCTCAAGTTAGACATTTTGGGGACAGAATGAGATGGTTTGGACATGTGCATTGAGAATATATTGGGAGAAGGATGATGAAGATGATATAGCTACTAGGAAGGAGGTATAAAGAGGACATTTATGGATGTGGTGAAGGAGAAGGAAAAAAGAAGATGCGGGGGACAGGGTCAAATAGAAACAGATGATTTGGTGTAATGACCCCTAAAGGGAGCAGCTGAAAGTAGTAGTAGTAGTAGTAGTAGTAGTAGTAGTAGACTCCCAAACAATATGTACCTCCAGGTCATCAGCGTGATCCTCTCGCACTCCCACCTGTATGGCTGCCATAGGGTTAGACATAGACAAAGATAAACTGACCTTGGGACTTAGCTCTCACAAATGTTACTATTTGCAATTACATCATTTTTTGAATATCATACTTTTTAATTTATATATGCCCGTGTATAGTGTAAACAATATTCACACATTAAAATATTCTTTATTAGTTATAGTGACATTACTGGTGGCCACTGACATTTTCTTTATTTTAATTATGGAAAATGGATCAAGAATATTGGTTCAATTAAAATAAATCATGGTGAATTGTTTGTTTGTTGCTGGCCCTTTAAGTGTGACATCTAGGTGACGTATTGCAGAGAGGGCGTGGTCGGCCTGTGAAATGTCAGGGAGGAATGGCGCTCGGCGCGGTATTTTGAACAATCGCTTTTTCCTTTCCTCGTTTTATCTGGAAACGTTGCCGAGCGCAAAAATTCGGGTAAGCACAGCTATGTATAAGGCCGAGCGAAGCTTTGTGACACTGCATCCTGTATAAAGCAGCACACCTAAGAATGTGGTTAATGTTGAGGCATATTATAGCGCTAGCTAGCTGGGGTTAGCAAGCTCAGCAAGTTTGCTAGTACAGTTGTCCTGCCCGCTGGGTTGGCTTGATGAGGCTGATGATCATAACGATAGTAAAGGGTAGACACCAAAACAGCACCCGGAGAACGGCACAATATATGCAGCTGACCAGCTGCAGTGATTACTTCTGTGTGTTGAGTTTGTATTAATAATATTTATGGCCAGTGTTGTCATGTGTTGTGAAATTATCAGGCAAAACATTTGTTAACTTGTTAACTTAGCATGACAGAGACGCGTATTGACAATATATTTTGCGGTCAGGTGGCTGATTACCAATGTCTGTGTCTTTAGTGTATTCTGTCAAAACGCAAGGGTATAGATCAGCCATTTAGCTACATTTGCTGCTAGCTATTTTCACGTTTCTAAAAGAAATAATCCGTATAGTAGTTGACATGTTTGCTGTGTAGGACCTAGACTTGTGTATGATACGTTTTCTTTTTTCAGTACGACTTACCTGACGTGTAACTTGGATGTGTCTATTTTAATTAGTCAGGCCACGCTAACTTGAAATGTAGACATAAAGCCCAGGCTTTAAATAGGAATTATACATGGATAAAGTCAGTTCTTTAAAATGGTACATTGTTAAAATGTTCTCATCCAAAAGAATACCCCAAGTGACAGATGGAATTATTGAGAGCTCCGTTGTTTATGTTGTGAGACTCTGTTAAAATAGTTTAACACTTACTATCAACGTTAGTAAACAGCTACTAGTTGGCGTTATCTGTAGCTCATATGTAGTTGTTCTGGTTTGCGGTTGCTCGCTTAGTGTCTTGCCTTTACGTGGGTGAATATTAATAAATACACCTCCTCACTCTGCATAGCTTTGTGTTAGCCGGGAAGCTAGCTGAGCTGATGACGATGTAAAAATGGCGGATCTTTCGAAATCCAACCCCGGCCTGAAATAGTAACGAAGCCAACAAACAGCTTGTAGCTTTCTCACTCTTTGCCCCAGCTGGGACCACTGCTAGAGATGTTTTTACATGAATTATTGTTGCTCCGTGTTGTTTGCGCTTGTCTGTTTCATCCGAGGACGTGAAAATATTTGGAGCAGTGAGTTGAGTGTGAGTGGTTTGGGGTGGGTAGGGTTCATATGTGTGTTTCGGTGGATTAATGTTGAGTAGAGTGCAGCAGGACAAAGATCCGCCTGAGATGATCGGTGCGGCCTAGCTAAACCAGCATCAGCTGTCAGGCCCTGTCAACAGTAGCAGGAGGCAAACGTGACTAACGTATGCTTCTTCATTGATTAAATGCCACTTGCTTATTATTAATAAGGGAATTATTGACCAGCATAAAGTTATCAAAACGGGCATTTCTGTTGAGACTGCACGGCTAACTCGCTAGCTATTACAGCTATACTTATTTGTTTATTTTCTTTGCAGAATGGTATATTCTCAAATGGACTATCATTCTCCTTATTTATTTAGTATTTGTAGTACTTTAACGAGAAGTATTATTGCAGTTGTTAATGTATTGTTTGTAAATGCAAGAACATTGTAAACAATGTTTTCTGTTCTTAAGTGTATATCTTGAGTATAACACAAATGCACACCCCCTGTTTTATGTTAGGTTAAAATAATGAAACTTATTGAGGGGGGGTTAAGCAAAAAATGCTTTTTTTTTCCAGCTTTGCATATTTAACCACATTTTATGATTTTCCCATCTTTAGTACGGTATGTGTCTTGGACTCATTTTACAGTGACAGTTAAAGTTTTATTGCTCTTGCAGAATTGAGGGACCACTGAGACTCTGCAGTCATGGACGTGGTGTCACCAGAGCTCAACAGCCTCCTTCCTGATGAGATCATGGATACTGAGGCTATAGAGGACATTCCTCACTCCCAGTCTGATGGCCCCACTGTGCAGTCAGAGCCCGATGAGGACACATCAGTTCCAATGGAAACGGACACACCTGTAGCTTCTGAAAGTAGCTTCTGTTCAGATTCCACTTCAGCAGCACAGAGTCTGATCACCTCCACAGACTCCACGTTGAGCATCAGCTCTGGAAATCCAATTCCTATCTCCATTTCTAGTTTGTCGTCACCCCTTCTCACCTTCAAACCATGTCTGGCCACCTCAACAGCCACCACCAAGACTACAGATAGTGTGACTGGTACTAGTGTCACTACAAGTGGTTTGCAAAAGCTCACTGCGCCCTTCACCATCTCTGCTGCAAACCACCAGATTATTCTCAACAAAGTGGCCTCTTCACAGGCCACTGAAGCAGCAAAGAGTGCAGGATCTCCCCAAGTCATTAAGCAGGAGGGACAAAAATTGTTGGTCACAGCTATTGGGAAGGCGGGGCAACCTATTGTGTTGCAGTTACCACATACTGGCAATAAGGCTGGTGTTGCCCAGACTTCAGGAGACGCCAAGTCCCAAACCCCACAGTTTAAAGTGGTGACTATTGGGGGACGATCGGAGCTCAAGCCAGTGGTAGGAAGTAGTACCAACCAGGTGACGACATTGCAGGCTCAGCAGCTGAAGACTGTACAGGTAACATTAGTGCCTGTTGTCACTGTGCAATAAGGGGTTTTCTTGTAACATGTAAAATATTAAAAATATATTTTTCATAAAATGTCATCAGCTGGTTAATAATAAGTGATGGCTAACTGGCTTGGTTTATAAAAATAGTATGAAAGTGAAAACCATGGTACAAATGTACCTCAGCCTAAGATTGCATCTGTAAATATCAAGTCAACCACCATTCAAAAATCAGTTATAAATACCTTCTTAAATTGTAGAAACACATCTTTCAGCAGTGTTAAATAGACTTTCAAAAAGAATCCAATGTTTTTGACTATGCTAACCACTGCAGTAGCCAGTTTTTCAGCCATTAATACTTCTGAAGGGCACATCCAGCATGTAAACGTATGGGCTGCCAGCCATGATCTGAACTGTATTGATACACCATATGTTACATATCATGATGGTACAGACATTCTACTTATGTTGGGTTCTTCTCTAGTTACTCAGGTTGGAAGTACAAATTCTATACAAGCCAAATGTTTAGATCTGAATCCAGTCAATGTACGGTTTGGGGAACAGTGTGTACATCAGAACACAAATTTTGATATGTGTGTGTATTTGCATTATTTTCTGCCTATAACTTGTTACCACAGTTGATTGGGTATTTGGCAGCTTTACTCAACCATAAAAGTGATGTTCATGTGGGCATATATTTGCATCTAGAATAATTGACAATTTGCAGGAACATATAAAACATAGGAATGTGATGCAAATCTAATGTAGACATGTATTCCTAGAATGAACACAAGCCTGAGAAAATGCCATTTTACAATTCACTTAGATTTAATAGGCATTTTGTCAGGTTTTTCACTTAGATTTAATAGGCATTTGGTCAGATTAAACATGTTATTTATATGTGTTTTTTTTTTAATACATACAAATACCATAATTATTACTGAATGTCACTGCAGATTGCTAAAAAAACACCAGCATCCTCAGCAGCACCGATCAAGTTTATCATCACAAAAACTGTTAACAGCAAAGGTCTCAGCCCTCAGTCATCAGTGTCACCTGTTATTGCAGGTAAGTGTATTTTCAGAGTTATTATTCAGTTGTTAAATATGAACAGTTTTTGGTGTTAAGGTGTTCGGCATGGCATCCCTGTTCTGTTGTAAGTATCAATTTCCTTAAATCATCTCTTTACAGGACGAGTCCTCACACAGAACTCCCCAGTGATCCCTGCAAGGACGATTACTCTGACTGAACCCCATAGTACTAGTATTCAAAGCATACCAGGCAAAAAGATTGCAATTTCACCCCTCAAGACTCCCAGTAAGGTAAATTTTACTAATCTCATACATGGGACACTCTGTAATTCAATATTTTTACTTAAATTCATGACCAGATACATCTTGTTAGTTACATTCACATCATGGTGACAGAAGGAAAACAATGGGA
This sequence comes from Maxillicosta whitleyi, assembly GCA_029822895.1. Classification (NCBI taxonomy): domain Eukaryota; kingdom Metazoa; phylum Chordata; class Actinopteri; order Perciformes; family Neosebastidae; genus Maxillicosta; species Maxillicosta whitleyi. The sequence goes on along the minus strand of JAPSES010000081.1, from coordinate 5,946,221 downwards.
ATAGTGCCCATTGTAATGGTTGGAAGTGTTCTTTTATGTTGTTGTGTTGTTGCTACACAGATTATCACTGTTACATAAATATAGTTTTATTTTTTAAATTCTTTTTTATTTATTTATTCATTTCACTGACATGGTTTTGGACCTGTACAGAGATGAGATAGTGAATAGTGTGATAGTGAAAAACTGCGATT
>JAPSES010000081.1:5914917-5939008 GCA_029822895.1 Maxillicosta whitleyi | reverse complement strand
AATTGGATCACGCCTATGTTCACATAAAACTTGTTCTGTACTAAATCCACACACTTGTGGATTTTATAATTAAATATTATACTAAACAAACTTTTAGAATGAACAATTAATACCCACGTGGGAGCTACCTGTGAGTTTGTTAACAAACACAGTCTATATTTTCTGTCTTTCTTTCTTTCTTTCTCTCTCTCTCTTTTGGATCCCCATTAACCGTACATGGTTACATCTATTCTTCCTGGGGTCCTTACAATAATATTTACAACTAGTCAATGCAAATAACATATAATTATACAAATTGATTTTTTACATACAACATAACATGGAAAAAATAAAATACAGAGATGACAGCTCCTTTAGGTCAGCAGGGGTATAGTATATACAGTACATATATTAAATTAGCACAAGTATCAATCATTTATGGTCAATAGATGCTGCTTGACTAACTTCTTGAATTTCATTTTGCAGTTTTCTTGTGTGATGTGTTCCGGTAGTCTCTTCCATTCTTCCATAGCTCTGTATATTACCCTTCATTTTGTTAGGTTTCTTCTTGATTTGGTTAGTGTGAAATTACCTCTGGTTGCATAGCTATATCTGCATAAAACAGGTCCAAAAGATAGTTATGTTAAGAATAGATGGCAACAACTTTCATTTATGGAAACAGAACTGTTACCGTTATATTCTTTCAAGACTTTGTGTCACATACCTATAACTCTGGCGACTCTGGTAAAGGAGGGGTGCTGGCACAGACAATAATTTATTAATGCCTTGTTTCCTGTGTCTGCAGGTTACCATATACGTTTGTAACAAAGGAGGTACTGGAAGCAACGTGCGAGTGTCTGCTGGAACAGGCCAAACGGTCAGAACAGACTCATCAGCCTCAGGCCGAGGCCGAGCGCATGATCCTAGAGGAGTTCGGACACTGCCTCATGAGGATTATCAGCTCGGCGGGGAAAGCCAAAGTAGACTGTGCCTCCATCAACTGCTAAGGCTGAGCACTGTGACTCTGTCCACCATCTGACCTGGCCCAGCTGTGGGGGCAGAGGGGCGTGGACCCATGTGCACTGTCCCAGACCCCTGGGGCTTCTCACGTTGTCTCCCTCATCAAAAGGAAGAACAATGGCCCCAGAATACATGGCTGTCCAGTATTGAGTTTGCTAAAGCCAGCTGGAATAACAGATGCAGAGCAGTCATTTGTATTATTCACCTGGTTTGTAAGCAAGTAATTGAAGGACAAATGGACCCAGCAAGTTGCCTTCACATGACGCTATCACAGTTGTTCACGTTGGCTGTGGTGAGCAAAAAGGACTCCAGCGCTGAACAGAAATTTAGGGGTAAATTTAACCTTACATTCTTCTTTTTCCTCCACGTTCTTTGTCCTACAAGACCCTGGCAATTCAGTTTCTCCAAACTTCTGTTCTTCCATTTTATTCTGTTTTCCTTTTTATTATTTCCCATTTCAAGGTTTTTCCAAAAAGTTGCCTGTAATTTTTATGTAATCAGTATATTTGTGCTTACAGTAGACAAACAGAAGACATATCTTTTGATATTTATTTTGACAAATATTTGTAACCATTATGAGCGCTAATATTGTGTGGCTTATAGTGCTGAAAATTGTTAATTATTGACTAAGCTTAGGCTAAATTGTTTGAAAGAGAATGAGTGGAGGCAATGTTTGATTTTATTATAAAGGAAATTGTAAATCAGTCCACACCCATAATGGTTTATGCCCACACACACAGATAAGTCTTCAGAACATGTTGGGGGTGGGGAATATTTTGTGGTGCTGAAGCCTAGTTCCTAGTTATCAGTTTTATGTGTCACATGCTTATAAAGGCAATGATTTCACAAGTAAATCAGAAATTTACTATGGATCATTCAGTAATGTTCTGGTTACTTGCCCCTGATAATAATAAGACAATTTAGGAAACACAAACACTGACAGAAAATTATACCCAACTGATCATTGGCTGGTTTAATGTCACTGGAGCACAAATCTGGGGTCAATTAAAAGAGTGTTTTTGTGTCACTGCAGAAAAAGCAGAGCAGCAAATATTACACTTTAATCAATGACTACATTCATCATACACTGCAGACTGCAGGATCAACACATTTAGTAAGACATAATGTAGGACAAATGATCATCACTCCTTTTGCAATTGATCAGATTTGTGCGTCCAGACATGAGCTGCAACAATTTTTAACTATTAATGATTCACCATGTCACATGTAGTGGTGCCTTTGCAAATCACAACTAACTTGGAAAACAAAGCCACATTTCTCAATTCAGTTTTAGTCCTGGTCCAGATATCATGGGTTGGTATCTGTAGGTATGTTGTTGCACTGGTAACATGAGTTCTTGTTTTTGTGTTCCTTCCATTTTTACTGCCCCCCCCCCCAAAATAACCAGCAGATTATTTGTTTTGTCATCTGTTCACAATTCAACTCCATGATGTTCTTCATAGCACTTTTCTAGCTGCAACGTTGCATGTAATGCAGAAGAGACAAATCCAATCAGACTGGAGTAACATTTCCAAATACCTCCGATTGTAATTAGGATGAACTTCAGTCCCGATCAGGTTGCGATTTTAAGCAATTTGGATGAGTAAAAAGTCTGTATTGGATGCAGGTCTGAACAAAGCTGTGGAATTGTTCAGAGTCCTTGTAATGAGTTTTCCTGGGTATTTACTGTGCATTCACCTACTGTATATGGAACCAACACCTCATTAGCAATATTAGTTTCTGTGCTTTCCTGCTTTGAATGTACTTTGTGGAAAAACAACTTTTTATTTGGCAAATTTTCCAAAGTCATGACTGAATCAAATCATCCACCATTATGCTGTTAAAGTAAAATATTCTCCATAGAAATTATAAATGTGGTCTTTCAGACACCAGTGATATGCAAGTGGAGGATCTAAAACTCATAAAATGAGCGCCAATGTTTTTCCTCTCACTTGTCCACTGCATGTTTCCCCTCTTTTGAAGACTACAAATCTTGTTGTTTGACAGTTCAGTTTTGCTTAAAAGCATTTCATCATGGGGACAAATGGAAATGGATCATTCCCAGGACAGCGATACAAAGTATGCAAATCATAGATCAGATCTTCAGTCTTAAAGTAGAGCATTAGTTTTCTCTTTTGTATCTGTAAATTCACCATAACGCTTAGTTCATCTTGTCCTCTTGTCTGCACAACACAATGTTTTTTTCCACATTTAGTTGGAGCTAAAGGTTGCAACATTAAAACAAATCACAAGCACAATGGCCCCGTTAAGTCACAGCTGGTTAATTTTTCTGTTATGAAATATCATGTATCAATGCAGTTAATCTCTTTTAAACTAATTTATTTTTAATGCTCTCGTTAGTACCTCACATGATGGAATCCAGCCGTACAACCTCTTTCTGAGTGTTGGATGTAGGGCTAGCAGTGAGTTGGTATTCATCATTGTGGCTGTAGCTGAATGCGATGTCTCACATGACCTCCCATCCTGACTTAATTAAACTGTATCACAGTTTTTAAGATCAACACTTGTCCAGATGCTTCTTCTGACTTTTAACTCTGCCTGCATTTCTCTTGTTAGTTTGGGGATAGTAGTGAAGTTGCTAAAGGGTAGCTAAATATTGTACTTGACTGTGTAAGGTGTATATTTTGTTCAACTGCAGCTGGTAACACTTTCCTACCTAGCATCTGGTTTTATCCCCCTGAACGCCTTAATCCAGGCTCACCAACCCCTTGATGCTTGAGTTTAACTAAGAGATGATCTACAGCTTCTCCTGTTTCTAATCTGCTGTCTCTTGTTGGATCTATAACTGATACCAGCAGAAAGACAACAAATACCTGACTTCAGCCACAACCTGATTAACTACCCTGTTATTAAGATGACTGTCTACCGTTCGTATAATACATTACTCACAGCGTCAGAGTAGCCTTGCACAAACCTTCAGTACATAGATCTTTTTGGTACCGTCTTTCATCACATTTACTTTTGTGAGCATGTATAAAGTTGATTTAAAATTTAAATCCTGTAAAAAGATAAAATTGAAATTTTGTAAAATAAATTGAGCTTTAGTAATGAGAATCATTGCTTCTTTCATAATCACAACACAGACTCCAGTCATAGTGTAGATAAAGATGGTTTCTCAAAACTAAAACAAAACCATCTTGTATCCAGGTCTTAGATCCAATCTGCTGAACACATTTCATTGAGTTTCATTAGTCAAATTTGTGTTCATTGTTCTGGCCTAAATAGATCTTCATCTAGAAATCAATTTTGCAATAAAGTTGGCCTGAAATGATGCAAAAAAATGCAGTTTCTAATCAAATAATAATAAAAGTCTGCAGAAACCTGGAGGAAAATATGTAATTTTTTTGGTTGTAACTCACATTTTCTAAGCAGTGAGAAAATTGTGATAAAGATCATGGACTTATTCATACAGATAAATCATCCATCCCTAATGCTTATGCAGTGGGAGGAAGTGACCTGCAGCATTCCGTGAAAAAACAAAACTGCGACAACAGTCGGTGGTAAAAGCAGAGTCATCAAGTATGTAGCTTCCAGTAAAGTTGAGATGTGTAAAGGAGGTTACATTCTTTTCATTACATTTATGTAATGTCTTTGTCACCACTAGATGGTACTGTTAACCCAAGTATTGCTTCATTCATTTTTTTTTTTTTTTTTTTATTGCAATAAAACAAACATCATCACATTGACACATGACAGGAAGGAAAATAAGAAATGGTGACTAATACAGTAATACAGGTACATTACATCGAGTTAATAAAAATAATAATAAAAAGACAAAATAAAACAAACACATACATTAAAAATAGACAAACAAGAGGAATATATGTTAAAGAACATTTAGAAGATTTGTAGGTTGTTTTTTTTTTACTATTTACAAACTTAAGAGATTTGAGAAGTGAGGATATTTCTAAAATAAAGATACCAAAGAGAGGCTGATTCTTCTGCCACTTTTGTTTATGAATGAAAAACTTTGTTTGTAAAATATAAAAAATAACTAAAAGTTCAAGTGATAATATTGCTTCATTTGACTTCACAGTCTCTCTAACCTCTTGTGACATCATCGACATGTGTGTAGAAGCCAAGAGATTCACTAAAAACCAAACGTGAGTCCCCAGAAGCCAAACTGTTCCACACTGCTTTCTTGTGCATGTCACGGTGAGAAAGAATAAGTAATGTCCACTGCAGACATCAGTCAGTGGTGAAGATCCAACATAAACAGGGTTTTACCTGCACAAATGTAAGGATTAAACACAGTACTGCAGTTATTTGGGGATGGCGCTTATTTATAATCACTAAAAAATGTACATGAAAGTTACTTTAAAAACAAACAGTACTTATCTCAGCTCTAAGGGTTGACTTACAGTAAGTGTTGCAAACTGTTTTTCACAAACATGGTAAGAAAATAATGTAAGAGATTGGATAAAAAGTTAAAATAATAATAATAATAATAATAATAATAATAATAATAATAATAATAATAATAATAATAATAGTGATTACATTGGGTCTCTTATACAGGAAAATTATGAATATAATGTGCAACGACAGCCAAGAAATGTTATCTCCAGGAAAGACTTCATTATGTTGGACGTGATGAACCGAGGATCAGACTCCACTCCTCAGTGTGAAAGCGCCCCCTGTTGGTCTGGAAAAGAAATACAGCAGCAGACATTTCTGAAAGGAGTGATATTTTACTTTTTATATATTTTATATATGTTTTATATATCGTCAGCTGCTCACCTGTGGAGAGGAAATGAGAGAGGGTGAGCAGGGACGCCGTATTTTTTGTTGACTGTTATTTTCAAGTCAAGTAAATAAACGGAAAAATGTAAGTTAAATATCCTCCCATGTAATAGGTGGCGGTAAAGAGCACTGAGCAGACAGGTTTTTCCAAGAAAAAAATTAAGACGAAGAAGAAGAAGGAAGGAGGGGAAGAAGTAGTAGTAGTAGTAGAAGAAGAAGAAGAAGAAGAAGACTGCTGAAGAAGCCGTTGAGTCGTCGCACATGTTGCAATTATATGCCCTGTTTTCCATTCTTGTCGTGTTTGCTTCACTTTTGGATAAAATTACTTTTGTTGGTAGGTATCGCTTGCTCGTTTTTTAGTTACAGTTTACGTGGTTTCACTTTGTTTAACACAAAGCCTGACTTTTATGTCTCACACGTGACTCCGCCAAATTGCGTGAATGTAATACAGTGAAGCTACAATTGTTCATTATTTGGTCATAAAGTTAAAAAAAAAAAAAAACAGTAGTCAGATGTAGTACGACTGTCTCCTGTGCTCCACGTGGTCACAGGTAGTGTTTCCGTGAGGGGGGGGTGGCTTTGCATGAACCGTAGAGTAGGCCTAAATGTTAACTCAGAAATAAGTCTGGGCGGTTTCTCTAAATATTATCGACCCAACAGTCGCCTAGTTATGCTGGCAGTCAGTTATCCTCTTTTGACCTCATTGTGATCAGATCTGTGTAGTTCTGTACCTTTGTCAGACTAATTTGTGCTGGAAAAAATAATGCGAAATGTTTCTTTCTTTTACAGATGAGGACGGTGCCTTGTGGACAAGTACGTACTGTTTTTGTTTTTTAGCCTCTCAAAGTTAACGACCATCCCAATGATTATACTAATCACTACCCATCTGACCCATATGTTTGGGGAAGATTATAAACCAGATTTTGAATGAGGGTGGATTATTTCACTTACCTAGGTTTCTTGCAAAAAACTTGTCTTTTTTTTTTTTTGTTGTTGCTTGCATTAATATCTGCCTCTGTTTGCTTAGGGTGCTGCAGACAAAGACGATGGAGACTACACCTTCACACTTCACTGATTATTTAAAGTCAAAAGTGCATATAACCAAATAAAAGAATAAAAATTCAACCAATGGGGTTCTGTCTGTTTTTTGTTTTGTTGTGTTAGAATATGTACAAACATAGACATATTTTATTATAGTATATAATTTCATATTGAGAGGATGTATGTGATTAAATTTGTTCAGATGGTACATTCATTAAGGTTTGTCATACTTTACAGATGTGTTATGCAAAACAACTGACTTGCAGTTTTAATAATTCCTTATGTTACTTAATATATTATTTTGGTACCTTTTATAGCTTAGTTTGAGTATCTTTGAACTGATGTAAATGAATCGATCAACCAGTTGCAAACTTAATGTGGACAAAATATGGAATGTGCATTATGCAAGAGCACAATACAGCTGAAAAAAACTAAGTTACCTCTTCAAACCTCTAGACAACTGCACTGGAAAATTCTGGATGGGTAATCTCACATAATCATACTCAGTAATTTGCATTGCATTGTTGTGGCATCAAGTGACCAAATATAAAGGATGATGGTATGAAAGCTGTGACAGAACACCTAATATTCCCCCACATTGGTATCTACTGTTCCCAAATCAAAACATTAGTATTGTACTATTCACAAATAAATGTCTTTTTGTATTAGGTTTAAAAACACTGCATTTGTTCCCAAATTTGACCAGCTTGAAAGAAATAGAATAAATAGATTTGTTTATGTGTGAGTAATGTCTGGTTTGTTGAATAAATAAAAACTTCTCCCATCACATGCACATAAAAAGTAAAACCAGTTGTTTTTCCCCCCAACATTGGTATTCAACATTCCTTTCTTAAAGTGACAAAAGTAGCTCTTAAATATCTTCCTTAAATATAAACTCCGTGTCAGTACTTTAAAACACGATAGTAAAATCAAAATGCTATTATGGCCTTTCCTATTTTGACCTTAAATGTTTTTAATAGCTAATGTAGCATTATTAGCATGTGAGCGGGCGTAGGCGTACGTGCATTGCCCGGAAGTGCTTCTTCTTCGTGGGAGGAGGAGGCTGTTGCTTAGTGCCACGTTGATGGAGACCAGTGGGGACGTGGAAATCTGTCTGAGACCGCAGCCGGGACCGGTAGCTTCTAGTGTTTTTACAGCCTGTAATCCTTAAGCAGAACTGAAACGGGAACTTGTACGGGTGGAGGGTATATATTGTTTGCAACCCATTTTATGTGTGCATTAAAGTAAAAAGGAGCAAAGAAGGGAAGGTAAGCCTCTTTGGTGAAGTAATAAGATCTGTGTGGGTTTGTGTAAGAGTGAACAGTCCTCCCACTGTCATATTTTGCCCGCACGGGCAGCTAGCAGGCAGCAAAACGTTATTTCGCCTTGCAGCAGTAAGACAACGTGTACTACTAAGCGGGGACAAAAGGTGACGGTGAACAGTAGCCGTTTTCATGCTAATTAACTGTTTTTCTATACTAATGAGCTCCTTTTGGTTCGTTACCTCCAGTGAAGCTCCTAATTGATTCATCAGCTGTTAGCTTGGTGCTAGCTCGTACTGTATGTACTTTTTGTTTTTTGATATTAACCTGAAAATGCAATGTCATTTCTTCGACAAAACGCTATTTCTGAAATTGCCAATTGCAATACCTATGTATTTACTAGTGTCAGTCAGAGAAGGTCAATGTCTTACGCCTTTAACTTTAAGTACTCAGTGTATTTACAAGTGTAACAATAGCAGGTTATTTAACTGGCAGCTGCCACGAGGCACAGAGAAAAAAAATAGTCTGCATTCAAACCAATTTGAGAGCACTGTACACATGACTTACTATAGCATAAATATGTGTATTGCAGTGTTAAAGATTGTTACTACTAGTGCCATATTTTTCTGGTGGATGTGTATGCATTGCAGTGTGAAAATCTAATTTTCAAAAGTAGGAGGATGAAAAGCAAAAGGAGTCACTGTGAATTAAAATGATCTTTATTTGTAGAAATAGTATTAGATTAATATTGCTGCATAAAGGTGCCTGTAGCACTTTCTGCCTATACCTGCTTTATTGATGGTTTATGCATCATTATTTGATAGAAATGTAGCTCAGTACTATCAGTAGTAGTTTGTAGTTTTGTAAAATATGTACTAATTTCTACAGGATGAAACTTAAAGAGATCAACCGTACAGCCATCCAGAGCTGGAGTCCTGCAGAGCACCACCCCATCTACCTGGCAGCAGGTATGAGCATGCATCAGACAACAAGATTGGCCCGCTGCTGTTTAAACATAGACTGATATAAAGGAGTAAAGGGTTTGGGTTTTCTAAGTCTAACAATTTCCAGGTGTCCTTGTGAACATTAGATTTATCTAATCCATCAGGTATGAAAGACAGATGTGACATTTCTCAGTTCTGTGCGAAACCACTTCATTTGAAGAAAATGTACAGCCTTTATCTGAATTAGAACATCTGTCAGAGATACAGCTATTTCAGCGCATAATTTCCTAACAGATCAACAGAAAAACTGTGAAATCACTGTGATTTTGGTATTAAAAGACTGTACCATGGTGATAAACAGACAGCTGAACATTCCTGTTATCATCTGATAATTCTTGTACATATTTACAGAGAACAAACACCAGATTTTCCCTGTTGTCCTTCATACTGAAAGAACTGTGTCAACAAATCTATTAATGGCCGCACGAACAGAAGGAACAAAACTGCACCTTTTTATTTATTTTTTTTAAACTAAAGACACTAACAGAGCCTAAACCTCTCTTCGTTTACACCTTAATGATATTGTGTCTTTTGCATCACTCTTTAAATGTAATGACATTTTAACATGACATGCACCAAAGACTCCTATGCATCTTTTTTCTGAAGGAACATCAGCACAGCAGCTTGATGCCTCCTTCAGCACCAATGCATCGTTGGAGTTCTTCGAGTTGGACTTGGCAGATCCATCTCTAGACATGAAATCATGCGGCAGCTTCTCATCTCCTCACAGGTACACAGATCACTTTTGTGTTGTTGACCTAGTTGTTTCTTAGTTACTGTTCAAGGCACACACATTGTTTATTTCCTTCCATCAGATACCACAAACTAGTGTGGGGTCCATTTGGCATTGATGCTCAGGGTCACCCATCTGGGGTCCTTATCGCTGGAGGAGAAAATGGCAACGTCATCCTTTATGACCCTGCAAAGATCATCACTGGAGAGAGTGATGTAGTCATCACTGAGAGTGACAAACACACAGGGCCAGTGAGAGCCCTCGACGTTAACCCATTCCAGGTACACTCTAGGCAGTAACTGTAACACTGTGTTTCTGTGATATTTGATGTATTCATGTCCAGTGACTAATGTGTGTATATTTTCGGCTGTAGACGAACCTGGTTGCATCAGGTGGGAATGAGTCTGAAATATATATCTGGGATATGAATAACTTTGGATCTCCAATGACACCAGGACCTAAAACACAGGTACACAGAGTTTTGTGCTCCTTGTCAGTTACTAAGTTGTGTTTGTCTATCATTGCATAGTTCTATAATGCATGTGAGAAGCATTGCCAGAATATAAATGTTATAATTTAGAGGAAAATGGCAGCAAATTGTCCTCTGAATGTCCTTGCTATATCTATTTGTTGATGTATCATTTGTGTTAACATAAAGTGTTAATTTTTTTTATAATAATGATTAGTTCACTGTTAATAACATAATTTGTTAATTTGAGTTTGTAAGTAGTTACATAACAGTGAGTAAAATGGTGGTGTTTTCGTGTTACAGCCTCTGGAAGATATCAGCTGTGTAGCGTGGAACAGACAGGTTCAACACATCCTTGCCTCTGCCAGCCCAAGTGGGCGGGCTTCAGTGTGGGACCTCCGCAAAAATGACCTCATCATTAAAGTTAGCGACCATAGCAACAGAGTACGTCATACATCTTGGAGTCAAATGATGGAATGTGCACTGCTTTGGTTTTATTTGCGTTGAATTATTCAGATATCTTGATTAACTGGAAACATTATTCTGGTGCTCATGGCTTTGGTTGTAGATGCATTGCTCTGGGTTGGCTTGGAACCCAGAAGTGGCCACTCAGCTGGTCTTGGCCTCTGAGGACGACCGGATGCCCGTCATCCAGATGTGGGACTTACGTTTTGCTACCTCACCTCTCAAAATATTTGAGAATCACACACGGTAAATAGACCTGTTGAAACAGCTTGCAGTTGTTCATTTGTGTTCTTGAAATTGTATGTGTGATGGAGTCTGAAGTCATTTTCTTTTTGTGCAGCGGTGTCCTGGCGATCGCCTGGAGCTTGGCTGACCCTGAGCTGCTTTTGAGCTGTGGGAAGGACAGCAGGATTCTGTGCTGGAATCCAAACACAGCAGAGGTAAAGAGGTTTAACACCTTACATAAAGTTTTTTAAACACAATTGAAGCAGAATAATTACACAGATTAAGACTTTATCAGGGTTTCTGTGGGTCATTAAAAACCATTAAATTCAATGTCCAAAGGCATTAAAATTAAATACACTTAGTAGAAAAACCCCTATTGTTATTCACAATTTATTTTGATTATAAACATTTAATCATTTTGATTATGACTGACAGGCAGAACCCTTTCATTGGCTACTGGTCTGATGCTTGGAATGCCACATGTTATGAGCATGCTCATGTTGTGGCAAAAGAGTGAGGGGAGTATTAGCAAATGTCGAAAAAAAAAAAAAGAGTTTCAGTAGAAGTGATTGGAGGAAGAATTATTGAGAACCATCGGTTAAAGCCCATCGACGGTAAATCATTGTGAATATATCTGCAGTTGGACATGGCCCTTCAATTTGTTTAAAGTGGCATTAAAAAGCATTAAATTAGATTTGCTAATACCTGCAGAAACCCTGTTTATATAGAATACCTATTTGAGTTACATCCTATCTTTTTAATGTTGAGTCATTTTGTTTTTTCAGGTTCTGTATGAGTTGCCCACCAGCAGTCAGTGGTGCTTTGACATCCAGTGGTGTCCCAGGAACCCTGCAGTGCTTTCAGCCGCAGGATTTGATGGACACATTGATATCTACTCCATCATGGGAGGCACCAATCAGGCACAAAGCCAGAGACATGCAGACCAGGTAAGACTAAATCTAACTCCCTTGAAGTGGAAGAAGAGGCCAGCAAGTAAGATGTATCATAAGCTTAGCCAAATTTTAAGATAACAGCAGAGCATGACTAGAAAAAGAGTGTTACACTTGTAGGTTTTGTGCCTTCTTGTGTTTATTGATGCTATTTCGGATACTATGTGATCGCGTGAGGGTTTGGAAATACCGTTTATTATATTTGTAGTTGCTGATGTCTGTCCTTATTTCCATTTTCACTCAAAACATACAATAAACTTTCTGAAAAAGCTTATTTCCAGGACGGTGGCAAAATCTTAATCACTTCTTAGTTTGTTTCAGTCTCTGTCCTGGGTGTCTGTTGCAGATAAGTAACTCCTTTGGGAACATGGATCCATTTGGGACAGGTCAAACTCTGCCTCCGCTGCAACTTCCCCAGACGTCTTCCACTCCAACTACAATCAACCCGCTGAAGAAACCACCCAAATGGATTCGCAGACCTGTGGGCGCTACTTTTGCTGTGAGTGTGTTCTTTACTTTGTCTCGCTGAGCTTTAATTTTCAATGTTTTTCCTTCTAAAACGCTGATTTTGTTTTGGTTTTTGTTCATGGTTAGTTTGGTGGGAAGCTGGTATCTTTGGAGAATTCAAAGTCAAACCCCCAGCAGCCTCAGCAGCCCACATCGCACATTGTACATATCAGCCAAGTTGTTACAGAAACAGCATTTTTGAAGCGCTCCGATCAGCTGCAGGCCACTCTGAGTGCAGGCAGCTTTGTGGATTTCTGCCAGGAAAAGATCAATGCAGCCGAAAATGAGTTTGAGAAGATTGTTTGGTCCTTTCTTAAGGTAGGAATCTAAAAAGATGAAGCTAATAATCATCATATTTAATTTCAAATTAATAATACTGTCAGTTTCATAGTTGTTTGTGTGTTTTGTGTTTTTAGGCAAATTTCGATAGTGATATCCGCAGTAGGTTCTTGGAGCTTCTGGGGTACAACAAAGAGGAGCTAGCCTTAAAAGTGAGATACAATATGACCAATATTCACTGTATCTTTACTCAAAGTATTTTGATGTATTTGTTTTTAATTTTTGTATCCTTTTCTCAGATTTCAGCAGCATTGGAGGAAAAGCCTGCTGATCCTCCAAAGGTAAACAGTTTCAAATTACTTTATTCTGCAGATTTTGCTACATAATCAAAGCCTCATAATTAGAAAACTGTAAGAGCCACAAAGATTATTCAGATTATGTAGGGTGCAGTTTCAGCTTTAGGATGTAAAAAGATTAAGTAAGAAGATGAAAAAATGTACAACCAGTTAAAAAGATTAAAACACTGTGGGTGACTTCAGGGAATAGCATCCTCTCTTCATTACTTGAGATGATTCCAAATTGCACATTATCACTCTCCATGTGTTTGTTTTTTGTTCCTACCCACTGTGCCTTTCACATTCTTCCAATGACAGTACAAAAAAATTATAGACTACAGTTGGCAGTAATTAGTGTTACTGTTCCTGGCTAACATGCTGTAAGACTGTAAACTGTCTCTATCTTACAATTGCAGTAAGGAAGTGTTGCAAGTGGTAAGATAAATGTTGGTATCAGTGCTGCTTCACTTTTTGAGAAAGGAGGACATGCTTTACCCTTTATTAAACTCACTGAAGTTGCTCTTTTAGTTTGAGTTTAGCTTAAATTTGTCACATTGTTCAAAAAAATATCACTGACCCTAAACCTGAGGTTTAAGGTTTTGAAGCTGACTACCTGGTCCTGGTTCCTCAGTGACATCATGAAACTGGTCTCTACTTATTAAGATGTGTGTTCACCGATTCTGGGTTCATACTCTCTCCTTGATCTCCAGGTGGAAGTGCCTGCTCCAGTCACCCTGCAGCCTTTACAAGAGCTCAGCTTCGCTCCTCCCATTGACACTCCTGAGGCAGCATTCGACATGATCGCTGCAGCGAACCTGCAACCAGCAGCCACACTGGAACTGGACTCAGGTCCTGATCCACAGGAACAGGAAACGATAGAACTTGATGCAGATGAAAAGAACACAGTGGATGCTGTTTCAGATGAAGCAGAAGAAGGTGGTGACCAGGTTCTTAATGAGGAGCCTGTGGAGGAGGAGGAGAAGCAGGAGGAGGAGGTAGTGGAGGAGGAAGAAAAGAAGGAAGAGGAGGAGGTGGAGCTGGAGCAGGAAGAGAAGGAAGAGGAGGAAATCCCTTTGGAGGAGGTCCACACTCATTATTGTACTTTTGCATTTACAGAGATGATCTTTACTACAAACACTTTTTTAAAATAGCTGAAATGGAATACAAACCAAAATAAAAACAAATTAAAGTGAAATAAAACATTATAAGTAGTTTCTCTGGTGTTGTAGGAGATTACAGCTCCAGTGGAGGACGAGGCCAGTCCTGCTCAGATTTCAGCTCCAACTGAGGAGGCTCCTGAAACCCCACCTCCTTCAGATGGAGTCAGTCTCAGCATCAGTCAAGGTAACAACTGTCAAACACTTACAGCATTAACAGTTTTAGTTTGTTGAAAATGTTAAGTACCTGTAGGTTCATACAGATATGACGTCCCTCAGATAATGTCTACAGCAGCATCAGCGTTTGCTCTAACAGAAGACAAGGAACTGAAGACAAATTGGGTGTGAAGTGACTGGAGTGTTAGTCTTTTGTTACTTATTAACACTCTTTGTTTGCCTTAAGACGTGGATGGGCTGATCACACAGGCTCTGCTGACTGGAGACTTTGAAGGAGCTGTGGAGCTCTGTCTCCATGACAACCGTATGGCAGACAGCATCATCCTGGCCATTGCTGGAGGAGCTGACCTCCTAGAGAAAACCCAGAAGAAATACTTTACAAAAACGCACAGTAAGATAACCAAGGTAAGAACCAGTTTTCTTTCTCACCATGTTCATGAAGTGATAGGTAAATGTTCCCTCACTTATATAGCACTTTTCTACACATTGGTACTCAAAGCACTTTACAAAGCCTCACATTCACACACACACACTCATACACCAGTAGGAGGATACTATGCTAATGTACCATGCCAAACCCTACTGGGAGCAATTTAGGGTTCAGTGTCTTGCTCAGGGACACTTCGAGATGTGGACAGTGGAGCCAGGATTTGGACCGCCATTGGACAACCCACTCTACCAACTGAGCCACAGCCGCTCAGATGTAATTAAGAATGACATGACTGTGTTTTGTCTCGTAGCTGATCAGTGCAGTGGTGATGAAGGACTGGCATGACATCCTGAAGACATGTGAGCTGCAGAACTGGAGGGAGGCTCTGGCTGCAGTCATGACCTATGCTCAGCCTGAGGAGTTTTCAACCCTCTGTGGTGTGTTTACACGTCCTCTGTTTATTTTAAAGACTGTAATTCCAAAGTCTGTGATTTGTTTGTTATAGATTAGTATCTGTCAGCTGTGAACTTCTGCTTTACTGAACACTTTTCTTTAGACCTTCTCGGAGACAGACTGGAGGCATCAGCAGATACCCAGCTGCAAGCTCAGGCCTGTCTGTGTTACATCTGTGCTGGCAACGTGGAGAAACTGGTGTCTTGCTGGACCAGGGCACAAGGTGGACACAGTCCACTCTCTTTACAGGTGTTTATTTGCAGACATGTTACTCCATGTCTTCATTTTATCTTTGTGCAGGCGACTCCTGTTTTCTGGAACATAAAAATTAAATGCTGCTAAATCAAATGTTTGACCTTTGACAAATCTTTGCTCTTCATCTCATCTTTTTCACCACTCATTTAGTGATTTGCATTAGATTCATAGATGCAGACTTAAAATGGACAAGTCCACAAGATATGAAATCATGCCTTAAATTTTTGGTAAAGTAGAAAAGTTGTGACCCTCTACTAATGAAGGTCGCTCACCTTTGAACTCTGAGCCATAAAGTTTACTTCTCATTTTTTCCTGTTAGCTTCAGCCCTAAACAGCTTGTGTTTGTAGCCACTTTGTCTTGCTGATGCAGTGTTTCCGTGTCTCAGGACCTGGTGGAGAAGGTGATGGTGATGCAGCGCGCTGTAGAGCAGACCCAGCGCTCTGGTCCTGCTGCTATTGGTGTCCTGTTGGCTGAGAAGATGAGCCAGTATGCCAACCTTCTGGCCTCACAGGGCAGTCTGTCCACTGCTATCACCTACCTACCTGACAACACCAACCAGGTACATCATAGATTCAGATATGACACAGTAGTACTCAATGTTCACTCTAAACCTTTCAGTCATTTTACAAAGACAAGTGTGGCAGATTTTGACATGTTAGATTTTGCTGACAGAGTTGGAACCTTTATTTTTTTTAAAGAGAGGCACATTTAAATTTGATGCCTGTAGTTGTCTCTGGTGTTAAATATTTGTATCTAATGACGGAGCAACATGTCTTACTGGTGCGTGGTAAAACACATTCTTTTTCTTTAGTTCTTTAATGATGGTTGACAAAGAGCTTTTAGGTGTAGTGCTGTGGCATTAATGTTTTCTTCACTTATAAACACCAGTTAAAACAGACGTATATGTATTTTATATAGGGTAATAATTACATAAACTTTGAAAACTGTTTTGTTATTCAAGAATTTTACAATAATGACACATCTAATTTAATATGTATGTAAAGTAATATATTTATGGATCTGGACAGAGAAAACAGTGGTATCCTTTTCATTTTCCATCTCCTCTACACAGAACACTGTACAGCAGCTCCGGGACCGCCTGAGTCAGGCTCTAGGGCAGAAAGCGGTGGCTCCAGCAGCTCCGGTCCAAACCCAGAGGGCTCAGAATAAGCTGCCTGCCTCTCAGATTCAACATGGCTCAGCCTTGTCTCATCATCCCTACACCCCAGTCCAGCCCACTCCAGCTGCAGCTGCAGCTCCAGTGCCTCTGCCTACGCCCAGTTCAGCCCCTGCACAGCCTCAGTATTACCAACCAGTATGTCACACTGTTCTCCTATAGTAGCACACAATGGCTTCACATGAGGTCTGAAATGTCTCCTTTTCACTTTGACACTAAAGCATAGCATTCTCAAACCTAAATCTGTGTGGGACCTGGTGTTTCATGCTCAATGTTTTGTTGTCAGAAAACATCAGGAGTCACAGAGATCTGGGTTTTTGGGTTATTAAACCTGACTGTTTTTCATCAAATAACTGACTGTTTTACCTGTAATACCAGTGACATCTGAGGTCACATACTAACCTATCACCTGGTGGAGAGCTCTTTGTAGACTGTTGTTGTGTTGTAGTCATTTCATGGATTGGTATTGTGGTTTCCATTCCAGCCAGGGTTTAAATCACATGTTCAAATTGTGCTGTTAGTATAAATGATCAATTTGCTTAAAGCAGGAGAGACTCTATGGACTAGAGCTTTTGGATTCTTTATGCTTACTATTTTTGTTGGAGTGTCACTGTGTCTTGTGTCATTTGAACCCTGGCTCTTATAGAGCCCTCTCTTGTGTGCATTGTGGCGGTGTGTTTGGTGTTTTCCCCCATGGTACGGCCATCACTCGTATGTGCCGTGTGTCTCTGTGTGCTTCAGGTGAGGGCTGCCTCTACTGTCACCTCCTGGAGTAACCAAACTCCCACAGCCCTCCCCAATGTCCCTCCTCCTCTTCCAGTAGGCACCGCCTCAGACCAACAGGTATACTGACCGTCCACCCAATCCCAACACAAAGCTTGATGATGTTGTCACACATGATATTAATGGGACTGTTGCCTGATATCCCAAACTCTTCTTTGGCTGCTCTGTTATGTAGGTAATGCCTTGCACTTTCCTGTCCATTCACCACAATGCCTCCTGTTGATACTCTGTATCATCAGTTTCCACAGGCTGTGTGGAAACAGTACACTCTCCACTCATCCTCTTATTTGTTTCTTTTGCACTTCTCTTGGTTAATAACCTGCATATCACCTCGTGGGAAACACAGCACATGTACATTGGCTCACATGTAGGGCTGGGCAGTATGGATAAAAAAGGAAAAGCAGATCTTGATACATTTTGGCTGAAAGTCAAATTTATATTTCCAGGCTATGTACATCTCACAAAAAGTAAAGTTTTCATCCCAGTGCTGCAAAGCCAAGAAAAGCTACACCAGTAAAAATATAATAATTTAAAGATTTAATAATATTTGTGATACTGGACAAGTTTACTACATGTTAGAGCCACAGCTTTTCAAAGTGTATTCAAAGTATTGCCCACCCCTTCTCATGGCACCTTACAACTTGCTGCCTTTTCTTACTACTTGAAACATCATTCCACTTTTCACAGAGCAATGTTATTTTCTTGCAGGTGGAGCCTCCAAATCCCATGTATGGGATGCCACCGCCCGGCACTGCCACTGCCCCTCCGCCCTCTTCCACTCCTGCATACATGTTCTCCCATCAGTTCCAGCGTAAGTATTTTCAGTCTGTGGATTGTACATCTACAGGCCACTAAAGTCAGACACCAGCCTCAGTGTTACTGATTTGATGTGGTAAAACTGTGACTTTAAGATGCCTTCAGGAACTTGCAAGTGAAATGAAAATAACTCAAATACACCAACGAGTTTGTACAATATTTTCCTGCCTCACATCCTTTCTGAAACACTGACATTTCCTTTAGTGACATTTGAGTATACAACATTTCTGCTCTTTAATCCAGACTGTTGTATCCTAAAGGATAATTCCTGTCATTTGCAACTGTAATGTCATTTTTGTAGATCTGAAATGATTCCTCTCACTGATACTGACACTGTAAATCAAAAAGTTCAAAGGGTAACAAACTCAGATGACTGTCCATGTTTTTAAAAGACGTGGAAAACCATTAAAGGGAATGTTGAGAATAAAAAGTTAAA
Source organism: Maxillicosta whitleyi (assembly GCA_029822895.1). Classification (NCBI taxonomy): domain Eukaryota; kingdom Metazoa; phylum Chordata; class Actinopteri; order Perciformes; family Neosebastidae; genus Maxillicosta; species Maxillicosta whitleyi. The sequence continues at coordinate 5,920,290 of JAPSES010000081.1, read as the reverse complement.
CACACAGAATGTAAGTTCATGATCTTAGTGTCTCCCAAAACTACAATGAAATACATACTAGCTTAATGGTGTTTTTAGAAGTTGTTATTGTCATTCAAAACATTTCCAGATAAAAATGTATCTGCTGTTACATGTACAAAATTCTTTATTGTCAGTTCACTAGATCCACAGAACACACAGAGAATTGAGGAACTGTTTCTCTGTCACCTTGTTAAATGTCATGCATTTAAAAAAAAAAAAAAAACGGGTCAAAATAAAATAAGAATAAGTAAGCAGTATAAATTATAGCATAATCTAAATTATACATTCACACTATTTACAGCATTAGCAGTAGGGCAATACAGTAATCTGTATGAGGTGAGAAGGCGCATAATGGAACCAAATGGCAGCAGATATGACAGTAGTGCAATGTTTATATATGTCACATATAGTCACATATATTTGCATAATGTCATTGCTGGCCAAAACAGCCGCAATCAAATAATAAACTGGAAAAACTTCAGAGGTAACTAACAGAGAGAATGGATATGTCCCTCACATTTGGTGCACATATCTGTGTACTAACATTTGAAAGAATTAAGCAGCCCACCTACTGCATCTACTTTCTGATTTTTGTTTTTCAGGGGTATTTATCGGCCATCTGCTTTTTCCTCCACCAAACTATTATCACTATTATCGTCTGACCTCTAGTTCTCACATCTCAGAAATTCTTCAAATCTCCAAAAATAAGATTAAGTTGAAATGAAGTGGAATTATCTGTTAAATACTCTTCACTAACACAGGTTCAGAATGTCAGTACGAGTAACACTTTAGAACTTTTATCTCTTTGCCTGTTGAGTCTTTTTTAATCTGAAGCTAAACATGAATTACTTTAGCATGCATTGGACTGTGTCTACTCTGTTTACTTCTGTAGTTCTCTCCTGTTGCATGAAACGTTTAGTTTTTCACTAACAGCATCTGTTGTGTCCTGTGTGAATCCCAGCCTATGCCCAGGTCAACCAGTACCCACCTGGAGCTGGAGGGGCACCTATCTATCAGCCTCTTCAGTACTCCTCTGCTGCTGCTCCCCCTCACCCACCTCCTCCTGCAGAGCCTTCTTCCCCCCCACACCCCCCTGGCTTCCTGTCTCAGTACACTCAGCCTGTCCTCTCTCAGCCTGCCCCCCCAATCTATCCTGGTCAACCTCCCATCAGCCACTGCCTCTCTTCCTCTCCTCCCTCCCATCCACCTTTCTTTCCGACTTCTTCCTCGTCCTTTTCCGTTCCTCCGTCCTCGGCAGCGTCTTTCCAGCATGGCGGGCCAGGATCTCCTGGGTCATACATGCCTCTCCCTCCACCGAGTGGAGTCTCAGGTACACAGCTCGACTCTGACCCTGAGCTGATCCCCACCTCTCAGAAAACAGGTCTGCATGGCTCTGATCACCCGCACTGTGACTGTCCCTCACAAACATACTTGGCCTGAATGTTCACACACACACACTTTGATTTGTAATTATACAAACCTGTAAAACTGTATGGTGGCACATATTGGCCATGAGATATAGCAAATTGTTTTCAATTCAGTATTGTAAAAGTTTTATCAAGTTTTGAAATAAAATAAATGAATGAATCATAAAATAGAATTGCAATTAAAATTAAAACTACAAATTAAATATAAAATTACATTATTAAATGTTGAAGTTATACTTTCTTTTGACCATTTGTTTGACTCCTAACATTTAATATCTTTCTACCTTGTCCTGGGGATTAGATGATGACACTACTTTCAATTTATTAACAAACTAAACAAGCTGTAAACAATGAAGGGCTTTAAAGCTTTTGCCTGATAAATTCAATATATTTTACTTCAGCTGTACTTTAAAACAAATGTTCTACTCTGTCACATGAGAATGAATAATTTAAGATAATTTTTTCTGTAGGACCTCAGAATGGCTGGAATGACCCTCCGGCCCTGAGCAGAGCACCAAAGAAGAAGGTAAGTCACTGATTTGTAACAGAATTAGAACAAAAAAAAAAAAACCCAAAACAATATATTGCACATTTTACTTAAACTGCTGGGGACATTATCCAGCAGGTTCCACAACACTACACACCTCCCGCCCCCATCACCGCTCCCATCATGGCTCCACTGGGTGGTGACCCTCAGGTGACCCCCCAGGCCATGAGCCAGGGCCCGCATGGCGTCCAGGCCCCCTATTCAGGCGTGCACCAGCAGCAACTCTCCCCTCCAGCCATGAACCCTGCTATGCCCAAGACCAGCGTGGAAGGTGCACCAGGGGCACCCACTGGTGATGTCATACAGGTACACAGCCCTCAAGTGTCACAAAAGTGAATGACTGAATGAAACCGCTAAACACCTCGTCGCTTTACAATGTGTGGTTTTGTCGGTGTGTTAGGGATGGAGTTTGAGTCCTTTCTTTTGTAACCCTTTCAGCCTCTGCAGTCCATCCCTGCGGAGAAGATTATGAAGAAGCCCATCCCTGATGAGCACCTGGTCCTGAAGACCACATTTGAGGGGCTTATCCAGAAATGCTTGGCTGTAGCCACAGACCCTGTGAGTAAATATGAAGTACGGTGTAAATAACCTTTTTCACAACAAACTGAACAAACTAGTATCTGATCATTCGTATGTCATTTTATAGCAAACCAAGAGGAAACTTGATGATGCCAACAAGCGTCTAGAGGCACTCTATGACAAACTCAGAGAGCAGACTGTGAGTATTCAGATTGACTCAGTTTCTGTTAATGAACAGTCAGTGTCGGGCCTCAGGAAAAAACCTTCAGACAAGAGACATGACAAGGTTTTATGACAAGGTTTTATAAAATGGCAAGGAAAAGAGAAATGCAACTGTAATATATAACATATTAGTATGCCCTTATTCATATTTAATACACTATATATTGTTTAAAAAAAAACTGGCAGTTACAACAATAGTCATATTACTGTCAGTGATAGACTAATGATTACATTAGTATAAACTGGCAGGTTTTCTGAATGTTGCAGACGGATACATTGCAAGTTTCTGCTCATTGTGCTGTGAATCTTTAGTCTGAGCATGGTTTTATACAAACAGTTCCATTTTTAAGTGATTCCTGCTCTTCCTCTCTCCAGCTCTCTCCTGCCATTGTCGGAGGACTTCATAACATAGCCAGGACTATAGAGTCCCGGTCCTACACAGAGGGCCTCAACATCCACACCCACATAGTCAGCAGCAGCAACTTCAGTGAGACCTCAGCTTTCATGCCTGTGCTGAAGGTGGTGCTGACACAAGCCAACAAACTCGGGGTTTGAGCGGGCAGAAACTCTGAACCACTCCTGAGTGTTTGACCGGAGGGCAGAGACAAATGGGTCAGGGGTTGAGCTGAGTGTCAGCTGTAAAATCATTGGTCGCTTGTTTCACAGGGAGCTCCGTTTTACTCACAACGTAAACGTACTTGATGAAGAATTCTCAGATGTACGAAAATACTGTTAAGTTCTTCTTTGTGCCATTTATGTTTTCTTACACAAGCCATGTTATCAGTTGCACTCAGTGGTGAAAGTAAAGCCCTGACCATGAGCAAACGCAGACAGACCTCATAGAAAGGGCTACAAACTGTGTCATTAGAACCACTTAAATCTATCAGCAAGTTAGTCACTAAAGCATTATGTGTTAGGCTAATTCTTATTAGTGTGAAATTAACTAAGATCTGAGTAAACAACAATTAATCATGATGCAAACATGAGTTCAAAATCTGAGAAGGTTCCTATCCAGTAGACTGGATATTTATATAAGCCTTACTTATAAACCATGTGGATATAAACTATATAATAATACATGATCAGGAATGAAGACACAATAGGAAGAAGAGGAAATTCAGGAATTTTGAGCTCTGCATGCTGCAAGCAGTGAGGGCATTAACCTTTTTTGTTAGGATGAACAAAAGAAATGTTTTTAATATTAAATAATTAATAAAAGACTGCCAATAAGACATTACAGCATGTGATTAAGATAAGTCATTTGCAAAGCTTACTATTTAATCACAGTGTCATACACTAAAACACTGATACATTAGATACAACAAAACGTTGTAATCCATAAATCCAATGCATTTCATCATATCTTTTAGGCCACATCATGCTTAAATTTGACGTATAAATACATCAAAGTTTGGATGCATTTTGTATTGAACCACAGATGAAGCCATAGACAAACAGGTTAAGGGTGTCATGTTTAGCACTAGTTGAAATCCCCTAAATAAATGTTTCAGTGCTCATGTTTCTGCTTTTACTGACTTGCTTTCACCACTGGTGTCACTACAAAATGCATAGAACACATAGGACCAAGGTATTCTCATTGTGTAGGATATGTCAATCCAAAGCAACAAGATTGCATCTGTTGATGATGTTTTAATGTTTTGTTTTATTTTTGTTTTTTTTAAAAATACATTTTTCAATGTAATCATGATACTCAGCATTGTGCAATACACTTTTACAAGACTGCGCTTTAAAAATGCATGCTTAAACAAACGCTACCAGTCATCTTTACAGTCATTTGGGGTGATTATCTGCTAATTAATCAGACCTCGGAGGGAAAAATGGAAGAACAAACGACAAACCAGACTTTGATTCCAACTACGATGAGGGCTGTAGTCTGAGTGGTCAACCTGTCTCTGGATTTATGTTGTTAATAAAAGAAAACCAGTCTTTGTTTTAGATTGACTACATGCAATATTTTCAATAAATAGTATTTATTTACAAAATGAGTTTTCATTTCTTTGATTCTAGTGTGTGTGATGCAATGTGGAAGTTTTCTTCAGAGGTGAACATGGTAAGTCTGTTTTCCCAACAAAAACAAATTAATGTAGAGCAGGGCTGTCAAAATAATTTTAATTCAATGATGACGTATAACTCAGTATCATCTCAAGTGGGCCAGACCAGTAAAAACAATAACATAATAATCTATAGTGATGTATTTGGGTGAAAAATGGAAAATGACATGAAAACGTGTACATCTACAAACTAACCTTTAGAAAATGTGAATAACTTGAACAACTTTAAATTTCTTTAGAAAAATAAGTGCAATAGGCCTATAGATAATATTATGCCCCAGTTCATAATTTACACATATACATTAAAACTTGCAGATCACAGTAGATCAACAAAGGCACCAAACATGTAGTAACAGGCATAATAATATTAATATTGCACTGATATTTCAGGTTGTTTTATAGTTGTTCAGGTTTTTATTTTATTGTGAAAGGATTGCTAGCAAATGTATATATTTTCATGTTTTTAGACTAAAACAAAGTTAAGTAGGTTATTCATAGGTTATTATGAATAACAGGTTATTATTATACCCCCCCCCCAAAAAAAAAAAAAAAATAAATAAATAAA
>JAPSES010000081.1:5900351-5914817 GCA_029822895.1 Maxillicosta whitleyi | reverse complement strand
ATAATATACATTATATAGACTAAATGTGTCTAAAATGAAAGTTTATTTGCAACATAGTATAGCAAACTATTACATGACCAAAAACAAATGAATGTTAGCAAAAAAAAAAAAAAAGTCTCAGATTTTAATACCTGGGGTCACCAGAAATTTGTAATGTTAAAATGGGGTCACGAGCTGAAAAAGGTTGGGAACCACTGCTCTAAATCTAAAACAGACCTTTGAAATGTTTGGGAACTACTGTGCTTCGGCAGATGAATTTAACTCCCATTCACTGTATTGAAGTGAAACTTACTTTGAAACATGTTTTACATCCATGTTGTGTCACTTTTGTTTCAGCCTTAACTCCGTGGCGCAGACTTCTCTCTCATGTCCCAGGGCCTCCACATGCATGCAGCGCGCAGCCAGTGGGCTCTGGTTATGTTCTTTCTTATCTTTATCAGCTCTTTTTGCATAGAACTTCGCTACAACCACTTTGACATTGTGTGTACAGAAACCAACTGTACGCATGAACATATGGAGTCTGACACTGACTTGAACATGACACAGATACATAATGTTACTGATTAACAACATGATGCATTATTTCATATTTCAGGGTGGTGGTTAGTTACACTGTATTAACAAACTACATGACCACTTGTAGTTATTTTATTTTATTTTATTTATCTCATAGATATCTTATAGTATAGCCAGAACTGGTTAGATTTAAGGTTATGACTTGACGTTAGTAACTATATAAATATTTGATTTAGTTTTGTATGGGTATGAATTCTGTCTTCAGATGGAAGTATTTACTCCAAACATTCTGATTGTTTTTAGCTTCACGTCAAGTGATGAATTCTTCAAGAAGAACATACATCAAATACTGTTCATAATAAAACCTACAGATTTTTCAATATATTTTGTTTCAGACATACTTGTCACGTACAACTGCATGTCTGTTCTTCTCAAGTGGCAACAACTTTAACATATACACAGGGTATTACAAATTTTTATTTAATACCTTAAAGAGTCTTTAAAAGGTATTAAATATGATATGATATGTCTAAGTTATGTTGCCATACAGTTGTTGGCTGTATTGTGTTTAAATGTGTCCAAACTGCAAAGAAAGTAACACCAGTTGACTCAGTTCCACCCTGACAATTTATACTGAAATTAGGAACCAATTATCACCAACTTTGCAGCCCTTGTTGAGAAATGACTCATAACAATGGGAATCAAGTTGTTGGATGAAAATTAATACATTTTCCTGAATTCTAGGAGTCACGAATTTATGTCAGTAGGCTGTAAAATGGGCATTAAATTATAAGTAGTCTTAAAAAGCATTACGTTTAACTGGTAGAAACCTGTTGGAACCCTGTATAGCAGCCGGCCTACTCAATTGGCGGCCCGCGGGCCACATGTGGCCCAGACGCGGCCGGGCTGCGGCCAAGGTGATATTGGGCTTGAAAAATAAAATACCGTTCACTAGTCTCCAGAAGTTAATATATGCATTTTAGTTTATCAAATATGAATAAATAAATAATGTTAGAGTATTTATTTTGCATCCCCAGATATTATTAATTCATTAAAATGCAAATAGTAATAGCAAATGTTCCCAATTGCCGTGGAGGGGGCAGCGTTGCGGTGTGCGGCAGTACTCAGAGTCCCTAGCAACATACACCTGATGATGATGCATGGTAGCTCATGTCATTGTAAACATGTCTTTCTCGACGCTCAAGCGAAAAATTGAAGATGAGAATCGTTGGTTCAATCCAGCATGGACTGAGAAATATTTGTTTATTTTGCCGACACCCAACGCCAAACCAATGTGTTTGATTTGCAACGAATGTGTTTCTGTTCTAAAGTCAGTGTTAAGTTGAAGGCCAAAGCACAAAATAAATGATACAAGAATAAATGTGGTTTATTATAACGACGTATGACTCTTCTATTATTATTATTATTATTATATGTAATTACTGAAAAATGACCGCTTATTAGTGCCTAAAATTTGTGGCCCAACTTAAGTTCTCGGATTCGAAATGTGGCCCAAGTGGAAAACTAATTGAATAGCCCTGCTGTATAGAGTACATTTGTAAAACTACAAACATATCAAAAATAGGTACAAGGTTGTGGAACCTGTTTAATTTCTATACACGGACTGAAGCCAGAAACAGCACGGTATGTGATACAAGGCATTTATTGGAGGTTACTTTTTTAGATTACAGTTTCCTGCATTATGTTTCACATATAAATTAACAATTTGGCAATTAACAATTTAGTTAACCTTCTATGATACAGTTACCGATAAACAATGACAATGGCACATGTAAACTGAAATAATTCACCTGTAATTAAGACATCTGAACAAAGTGCCAGATGAAAACTTCCTGTGCACCTCTACTGCAGCTCTACTTCTACAACATGTTTCCAACAGTTTGAGCACTGAATAAAACTCCACATATCAGCAACACTTGTGTATGTGTCGCAGGAGGAAACAGTACATGAATGGATCATTACAAAACACGGACAGATACAACCGACACATTATACACAGAATTGGAAACTTTACTTGATATTGATGTGATTCCAAAGTGGCGACCATCTACTGTCCATCTAAAAGGTAAAAAGGTAAATAACCCTACAAGTACAGTTTCATTCAGGGGTGGTACTTATTACATCTCAACCCAGACCTGTTTATCTACAGCTTTTCTCCTCTCCTTCCAGTCAATGAGACGACCCCATGAGAAAGTGAAGTTTCCCCTCCATAGATTTAAGTCCGTATATTTACCAGCTTTCCAAAGCATTTCTTGGCCTGGGTTTTAATCAGCCTTACCGGTGGCTTAACAGTAGTCCCAGTGGCATGTCCTACACCTCTCACACCATCACCATGGAACAAAATAAAAAAAAAATTGCAAATATGGTTAAGGGAGAAAAGAGGAGATGGAACAAGTCATTATGAAATGTGGTCAGTGAGACTTCCCCTCCACACTCTGCATTAAGCATGTCCCATTACTTCCAGTTGGTTAAATGTCGTAATGAGGTTATAGTGGGCTCTCTCCTCATCTGTCAGCTCCAGGTTTCCAGGCCTTACAACCACCACCACGTTCACTCCTGCATCTTCAGCTGCTTTAGCCTCTAAAGGACAAATCGTCAAATAAATATAAGAACATATGGAAATGAGACTGTAATTCCACTTTAGTAGAGCTTTACTATGAGCTGATATCAGGTCAATGCAACCTACATTTAAACACACACTCCAAAACCTTAGCTGCAAGTCTAGTACTAGTTACTCTATCACCATGTGTGTGTTTTGACTTCAGACTCAAAGGTATTCACTACTGCAACAATTTGCATGAACCTTTGTGGAAAGTATGAATATAATACATTTTGGAACAGAGCATGTTACCATCGACAGGAAAACAGTGAGGGAAATCACTAAGTACAACTGTATTTATACAATGAATTGTCAAAGCTGTATAAACAAAATGTAAAATAAACATTGGAAGTGATCCATAAAATCAGGGTGTGGATTTTTTTTTCACTCTTGACATTTGATTGGATCTTCCGCTCTCGGGCTGATCTCCTAATTTTTAAAAACACATTCAGAACAGTACTTACCTCGAGTCACGTCTGTCAAGAATGTGATTTCTTCTGCTCGACAGCCAATTCGCTCTGCTATATTTTCATAGCTTTTACTTTCAACCTTAGCACCTATATTGGTGTCAAAGTGTCCGTCGAAGAGCTGGAAGTATAAGAATATTAATTAACGCCCATACCTTGAGGAAATGCCTCAACAACTAAAACTGGTCATTTCTTGAGGTAAATATTTTAAAAAATAATAATAATAAATTCAATAGATTAACCTCAATGAAATGAGTATTATGTACATGATAACAAAACTGGTGCTGCTTACATCTAAAACATCTCCTTCAACAGAGTATCCAAACAAAAGTTTCTGTGCTTCCACGCTGCCAGAGGAGTAAATGTATACTTTTAGACCCTGTGCTCGCCATCTTCTGATAGAGGGAATTACATCCTGGTATACCCTGTTAACAACAGGAGCAACATTAGAATGTAAAGAATAGTTGATTTATATTGAGCTTGACAAGTAAAAGTCACTTACTGGCCTTTGATTCTCCCAGATGCATATGCCGTCCTCCACATGTGACCTTGGAACTGTTTGAGCGCTGTCGACTTCCTGTCTGCCGCCATCTGCCACAGCACATTATCCACTACTTCCCTAATGGCCTTCTCCTCATCTGTGTGAACAGTCTGGTCCAGGGCGTGTACAGGGCATGCCCGATTCTGCCTCATGTCTTCTTCAATCTATCAGGACAGTGAGTTTTCATTAGGAGAGCACTGCAGTGTGTTTAGCGAATTACTTACATTAATATGAAGATAACAATATGTTGGGAAGCATCGCTGCACATACTGTAGTACACACCCAGTCTGGTTACCGTAAGCCCCTGCATTACAATAACACACATCCATCTCATAACCAACTACCTCTTAAAATGGATAATTACTGTAAAAATGTGTTAAAAAAGTTACATGTTTAGACATTATAACAGTTTTATCGCGATGTTTTAAAATAATTGTCAATGGTCTAGATTTTTTTTTTTTTACTGGACACAAACTTATTCAACACAGATATTTCACATTTGGCTCTTCTTTGTTCCAGCTCTGTAACGCAGTGGACTTAACAAAACAACTTGGTTTAAAGTTGTGATTGCTGACATCTGTGTACATGATGCACATGAATAATCAATTAGTGAAACTGGTAAGCACAGCTGAATAATTTTACATAGCGTGACAAGAGGGAGTTTAATGTTTTACTTCATAGAGCTGCAGAATTAATTCTTATGAAGCTGAAAAAATAACAAAATTAATAATAACTGAGGTTGTTTGTATGGAAGTCACGTGTTACTGATGACATCATGACCAATTAACTTCACTTGGCTTGATCATTCAGTTTGACAATGTAATTAAATTCCCACTCCCAGTTTACATCAAATACGGGGTGAACAATATAGAAATTCAAACCCATTTTGACCCATGTTGATTTAAGGGCTTATTTGGAATGGTTATTTTGTACAAGTACAATACAATATATTAGATCTAAAACTGTCTGTAAAACATGTCCTACATAGAAACACACGCTATATATGTTAAAGGGCAAAGTCTTCAGCTTTCACTCCTTCAGAGCCATATTAGTGCTTGTGGAATCAGGGGGCTTTCTTGAACACTAATTACTGGAGAACAGCATGTTTTACAGTAAAAGTTTCTGTATAACTGGGTGTTATCAGTGGTGAATAAAACTTGATCATTCTTTGTCCCCTTACCTGTTTCTTTAAAAGATGAACATCTTGTTTGCACTCATCTTCCTCCCAGTGAGTGGATAGGTAATCCTCCAGATGCTCCCTGATGTATGGGAATAGGATGTCCTGCAAGTGGCATCAGAGAGTCATTACATGAACCATCACGGGTCTGTTACGGACACAAAGCAGTGACACACTTGTTTTCTTTAGTTGAGCCACAATCAGTAGAATCAGATGCTACTGCTAATTCATAGTCTTATAGTCGATATGTAACTAAAGTGGATTGGTACGTGTAAGTTTCTATGAACCATATGCGGTTTAAGAGCAATAACACTGGTCACATTCGCGTAAATAAATGAATGCACATCAAAATGTGCAGATCTAAAATATGTTTTGAATAACAAAGACTGTCAAATAGCTCAGTATCGACACAGGACTGGCCTACCGGTCTGGGCTACGTTAACTTGTGCATGTGTGTGTTAACGTGTGCATGTGTTTGTCCGTCATAACTTACCTTGACAAATGTGATTGGAGTGGTTGTACCTTCGATGTCCAGTAAAAGTGCACTAGTATTTGCGGGTATTGAAACAGTAGCCATTTTTCAAAGGAATCTGCAGCTGGCTAGCTGACTTTAGCTTATCTAATTTACGGCAACAATATGTTGAACACCGGCAGCACTGGTTCCACTTATTTACACAGAAAAATGAAGCAGAAGAAATATTACCCGTGCGGTATCTGTCAACCTGAGTAGCGTTTTAATGGTAGTTGTCATGAACTAGCTAGCCAGCTAGCTAGCTCTCGGCGCATCGCTTCCTTGCTAACTCTGACTTGACTCAGCAGTGAACACACACATGTGCGGTGCTGTCAGTTCATCTTCCCACTCAGTGGGGGGCGGTACTGTGTTTTTATCCAGGAGCGACCACGACAGGAAGAGGAAAAAATACAGCGATAAAAACAAAACGACGCATACAGTTTGTAGGTTTTGAAGAAAACTGCCTAAACAGGGCACCGTTTGCGTTCAGAGTAACGTTACGACTTGAAGAACTGTGTCCAACCCGCAGCTGCTTTAAAGGAACCGACAAAAATAGAACCAGACATTATCGGCGAACCACAAGCTAGCACTAGCGCAGACAGCTAACTAGCCTGATAGTATCTTCAGGGAATTCTGACGTAGCGTGAGTTTTGCAGCATACCAGCACTAACTTTAAGCAGCTACCATCTACCTGAAAGACTAAACATGTCGGAAGACTACGAATTTACCGATGACCCGACCATGATGAGAATGGAGGAGGATGGAGAAGCTAACAGTGACGACCCAATGTCTGCCGGTTGTGAGTCTGGCCTGGCGGGGGGAGAGGCCGAAGGATCCAGAATTGACGCCAGTAAAAACGAGGAGGATGAGGGGTGAGTACACATGACACAGAGTTCATCAATGTGAAAGGCTCCGGAGCTGCAGAAAACACGGCAAGAAGACACAAAACTGCACTATGAATATGTTGTTACAAACATTGAGTTAGACCTGATATATGTGAGAATAAATATTAAAAAACACAGAACTAGTATGTTGTACTCAAGTTGTAGATGCAGGTTTGTGGAGACTACAGAAATCCTTTAGCATTTTATATCTCTTTTAATTTTTTTTCCATTTTAGTTCGGTTTTAATACTTGCAGAGTATTACATTCAAACATGAATAATTTTATAAAAATATAAAAAATAATTATGTGTGTGTGTGTGTGTGTGTGTGTGTGGGTGGGGGGGGCAAACACAAATAGTATAATTTCCCTTGAAGGTAATGTGTGTATTCTAAATAATAATTTCCAAATCAGTTCTCACACTTGATAAACTTAAATTATTAAAGTTTGGTTCTGTGATGTTTATACTATGTCGTAAAACTGCTTTTCATGCTCCTTAACTGTCTCTTTGTATTTAGGAAAATGTTTGTTGGAGGGCTCAGTTGGGACACAACCAAGAAAGACCTGAAAGATTACTTTACCAAGTTTGGTGAGGTTGTAGACTGTACACTGAAACTCGACCCCATGACTGGCCGTTCAAGGGGCTTTGGTTTTGTGCTCTTCAAAGAACCTGAAAGTGTTGATAAGGTATTATCTTGTCCCATTAAGCACTGTGTTTTACCTTATTGCTCATAATCTTAGTGGAAAAGAGCCACAACATTACATTATGGTTTTATGTCTTTTGCACTTTGTCATTTTGTGCCACCTTATCTAAAATTACCATTCTATTCAATAGGTTGCCTCGCAGAAGGAACATAAACTAAATGGAAAAGTCATTGACCCTAAAAAAGCCAAAGCAATGAAGAGTAAGGAGCCTGTGAAGAAGATCTTTGTTGGAGGGCTTTCTCCTGACACTCCTGAAGAGAAAGTCAGAGAGTATTTTGACACCTTCGGAGAGGTATGTACATCATGTAATCTTCTCAGAATTGCATACAAACAAATCTTATCAGTAGGACTCTTTATATGTGACTATTACTTTTTGTAATAATGGTGCAAACAGGTGGAGTCAATTGAACTTCCCATGGAGAACAAAACAAACAAAAGAAGAGGCTTCTGCTTCATAACTTTCAATGATGAGGAACCAGTTAAGAAGATCATGGAGAAGAAGTACCATAATATTGGACTAAGCAAGGTACATATTTGCTGTCTTCAACATTAACCAATTTCCACAATATACTCATTTTTTCACAACAGAAGTGTAATGACAAAACGGGTTATTTTGTTTCTCTTCAGTGCGAAATCAAAGTGGCCATGTCCAAGGAGCAGTATCAACAGCAGCAGTACTGGGGAGGCAGAGGTGGATACTCATCCAGGTCACGAGGAAGAGGTGGTGGTGAGTGGAGGAGGCCATTTTTTATGCACGTAAAGTAAATATATTTTAGGACTGAACACAATTAAAATAATATAGAACTCAAAATATGCCCAAGAAGGTGTGGGTGTTAAACCAATTTCCAAATGAGATTATGATAAAAGTATGATTGGAGCTGCAACAAATGTAAAATGTATAAAGTGGCTTATGCCAGTCGATCAATGAAGTCACATAGCAAAGACACTGCTGAGAGTTTGTCTTGCATGCTTCTTTTCCTTGGAGTTCAACGTCATTATATTTTTCTTTTCTGAAAATTAAATGCCAGAATGACCATTTACACTACACTCATATCATAACTGTAAAATTTATCAGAATGTGTCACTAGCAATATACTTTTCAGTCCCTATTAATATTCATTTTTCACTGATGAAACTCCCTAAGGAAGACTGGTGGTGACATCCTCTGCTTTTACTCTTTTCCTCTTCATTTGTAGGTCCCAGTCAAAATTGGAACCAGGGTTATGGAAACTACTGGAATCAAGGCTATGGGAATTATGGAAATTATGGATACAGTAATCAAGGTTACGGAGGATACGGAGGCTATGATTACTCTGGTTACAACAACTACTATGGCGGATATGGTGACTACAATAGTAAGTTCACCTGTCCCAAAAGCACCATGACATGCTTTATACAGTATGTCTCATGTAAGCTGTCATTTAACTTTTATCAAATGCTGTTTTTTAGATCAGTCTGGTGGATATGGCAAGTCGCCAAGGCGTGGTGGTCACTCAAACAGTTACAAGCCGTATTGATGGGGAAAACCCTCCAGATCAGTAGGTATGTAGAAACACACAACACTACTTGCTTTAAACTTAAGTAGTTACATTTACTTTGCTGTTTGGTAACTTAATGCATAATTTCCTCTTATAAATTTCTTTTTCTCAGCACCCACAAGTGCTTTACAGTAGTGGTAACATAGAGGCTACACTGTTGTGGCGATTATTTTTAACACAGCCGGCCTTCTGCTGCCTCTTTTGCAACCTTCTTTTTTTAACTGTAAAGTTAACAGGTAAAGTACTGCTACTACAGTAAATGGATGCCAAAGTTAAGGATGTGCAAGGAAACAGAAAAGGAAGTATGTTGTCTCCTAACTCTGACATACCTTGTTTGTACCTGCCAGCGGAGCTTCCTTGCAGGCCATGAGCTGACTCCCAGATACTCTCAGGGCCCGCTCAATGCGGACCGGGTACGAGAAGCATACGCTCTCGAATGCTGCCATTTGGTATGGTCTTACAACATCCTGTATCAGCATTTCTAAACTAAACAATATGGGACACGTCCAGCTTTGTCATCTTTCTTTCTATTTTTAATTTGTTTGCAAATGTATGTAATGTAAAACGTAAAATATACACATGTAATTGTCATTTTTTACAGGCCCTTACTCCCCCACAAGTAATGATTATAAATATGATAAAATAACTATTTGCTTTTCAAAGGATATGTACAGCTTTCTCTGGACTTTCCAGTTCCCATTGTTAATATATGCATTCCTAATCTTAACTATAATGCTTGTTTCTTTATTTAGCTCTTGTAGCCAGTAGTCCATGAGCTAAAACCTGGTTCGTATTGGACTCTACTGTGTTGGGGGATAAAGTGCTTTACTTTTCTGTACATGTATTACTCTGTTTTTTGTTACTGACAGCGATGGAAAAGACTCCTCTATAATTTTCCTGTAACAAATTTTCCTCTTAACCTTTGGTAAAACAAGAAGAATCAAAGTGTCATTACATCTCCAGAAATTTGCATGTAATGCTTTCTTTAATGTGTTTTTTTTTTTTTTGACCAATTGAAGGTTTCTTCCATTTAGTATTTTGGCTTTGACTTCAATTTATTGCACTTCAGGATTTCTAGCTTATGGACTAACTTTTTGTAACTGTAAAATGTTAAAATAATTGTTCTCAGTTTGCTTTTTACATTGGACATTATAAACACGGGGGATTCCTATTTTTGTGGTTTAAGCCTGACGGTAATTTTTTTCATCTATAGCTAAATTGTTTTTGTTTGTTTTTCATAGGTTTCAGAGTGTTCAAAGACTGCTGTCGTGAGGACAGGAGGAGCGTTTTCCAGAGAGATGATGGTATCCTGCAAAGTTCATTAGTAACTGGATTTAAAAAAAAGAATAAGGAGGAGCACTATGACCTACATTTTCTCAATATTTACCAGAGTATTTGTTGTATCTTACCGTTTTGGATTTTGATGTTTTGCATTTATTTAGATTACTGCCAAGTTTTATCCGCCGAGTTCCTTATCCTGTTTTGTTTTTGTATTTAATGTTCTAAAATGCCCTTTGTGAGTCATGTCATTTACTACACAGCGGCAACAGTCGTGTGGACGGAACAGATCTCAGATATTTACAGAATGATGGTAGCAAAGCAACACAATGCATCCTTACAGTTTCTGCTCTTTATCATAGTCATCAGTCTTATAATACATGTGTTATTACAGAGTTTTGAGCGTCATAAACATACAGTATATACAGTGTATTGGTCATCAAGAAATGCCACAATAAAAAAAAAAAAAACGTAATATTTCTCATCTGTAGTCATGATCATTTTTGTGAAATGTATTTCTGTTGCGTTACATGTTAATGTCAGTTGGAGTGTTAAGACATACTTTAAACATTTTGAAATCTACAAATCTGGTTTTTAACTTCACAATATAAGCTGTCATCACAGAATAACCTGCTCAAGAAATTTACACAGGTTTAAGTATTTTCATAAATATTTTGATCTTGAAATATAAAACCTTGTAGAAGATGATGAGCTCACCCATAAGAGAAATTTGGTACTAAATGGCTCAGTAGAAGTTGTTTGTAGGTGAGATTCTTAAATTATATGAATTATCTTCAGTCTTGAGCACAGCAGAGGAGGACAAATATGACGAACCCTTCAAAATCATGTTATACATATCAATACCATTGGTTTATCTGGACAATGCACTCTTACAGCCACCCATAGGAATGTCTTTAAATGCTGAAAGTGCCTATGGATGCATTGTATTTATACCTCTTACATACTGTTTTAACTTAAATCAGGTCTATTTAAAATATATGAATGTCCATTCTGACATTAATAATTGGATGTTAATCCTCAATTTGTACTTCAAAGTACACAGAGTATGTTCTTTAGGTTTTACACAACATTTTTATGGAAGGAAAAGCATCTAATGTCACAATTTTAATGGAACATGGAAATATTCATGATTGTTACAAAAATAAATCCACAATTCCCATTCGTTTAGATTTGATTTGGAAGAGCATCAATGTGTGGAATCACTTGGAAAATCCATTACATTTCAAACAAAACTGCCACATCATATGAGGTGTTATGTCAAATGTTGAAACAGATAAAAATTGAATAAAACAGTATGTAAGGGTTAAAGTTATAAAATATGTAATAGGAGTCATGTTTGGGGAACACGATCCTCATATCTGTTGAGGACAACATGTTCATATCATGGTTATCAACAGTGAATGTGGGGTTAAAGTCAAGTAGTTTGATTTATATAACTTTAGTTGCAAAGAGGATGATAAGGATGATGATGATCACCACAATCACACCTATTATAATCATCATCTTAATGTTTTTCCACCAGTATTTCCTGGCAACCCGGGAAGACGTTCTTTGGAACGTGTCAGCCTGTGAAGAAAACACAATAAAACCTTCATAAATGACACATTTTAACAGCTGTGTTGTAAAAAGCCAATGTAATGGATGATTGAGCTGACAGGGGATCAGACACTCACAGATGCTTGCAGGCCATCGGTCTTGCCAACGAGTTCGTCTAATCTCTCCCCTCGTTCCAGCACTTTGTTGATGTTGTCTTTCAGAATAACTTTCACCTCGTTCACCTGACCCTGCACTTGGTCGAGCTTGGTCGGTGAGGCAGTGGCAGGCGACTGTAGGTTTGGGTCAGCCTGTGTGAAAGATTAGAAAAACCGGTCAACTTTTGCTCAAATTTACTCCCATTATTTTACAGTAATATCTTCCATAAAAGCACCGGAACAACACAGCCCCTCTACCTCCAGTTCTGGATAACCAGAGCTCACTTCCTCTAACTGTGCTAACAGGAAAGTAGGCTATCAGATGTTACTCAGTTTGTACAGGCCTGTGTGATTGTCACATGTACACCACAAGCTCTAGTTACACAGTAGCCCTGCTTACCAATTAACATAGTGTGGAGACTTTCTGAAGCATAAAAATACTAGGGTTAGATTAAACAACGAATATCAACCCTCACTTTGGTCGCATTAAAAAGGAAGAATAAAACCTGGATGAAAATCAAACAAACTTAACCACGATGTGAACTTATACCCTACTTACCATGGCAGCACTAATAATCAGTCAAATCCAACAGGAGAACTCAGCTTCATGTGAAAAATTAAGTCCTCCCCAAAGTCCTGTTCCCCAGGACGATAAACAAATGCGCAGATCTGTGCTTCTTGTGACTGTATGAGTCATAACAGTAAGAGCAGAACAAATGTCTGCTGAAGGTTGCACCTCTTCTGTGTTACTCATTAACTACCTACTGCCTCAATCAAAGTCTTATTGGCTTAAAAAAAAAAAAAAAACAGACAGTCATCACCACGACAAAGATCTAGATTTCATAGGATGAACATGCTCTACTTTCATTTCCTGCTTTTTGTGAGCAGCCCCCACTACATGCTCATCCAAATCATACATGTTAATATCACCCAGAAAACATAACCCCTTGAAAATAAAACAGTTCACACTTTTATCTAACTGACTAGCTGTTCTGTTCATGTCAGATCTATGTGGTTTACATACCATCAGCTGTGAGAAGATCAGATGCAGGCCAAAGCTGAGCCGATATGTCTGGGCAAAGGGCTCTGTTTGTTCACCAGAGAGATTTGCAAGGCAATAAAGGGTGAAGTCACTTGTTGCTTCACTTTATTTCCTCTTGTCCTGTGTTGTGTGGCTTGTTATTTCACCAGAAGAACAACTAAGCAATAGATTGTGCATTAAGATATACTGAATTAAAAGTTTTAAAGCATAAATTGCTCAGTTCAATCCACAGATTGAAGAATTTTAGCAGTTTTTGTCTTGTACTGGGACAAGGCAAATGTTCAGATCCTGATGTTTTCTTCAAGCTTAAGCAACTATTGAAAAGTTCGACTTTTCTAGAGGTAAAAAAAAAAAAAGTCGTATTATCCCAAACCTATACAGCAGAGTGAAACTAAAGTCAATACATTGGTTAAATTAAACTGACTACTTACTTTATCTGTTATTTTGGCTACAGCAGGGTCGATTCTCAGTGCACAACTTTAAAACTAAACCCTCCCCCTTCACTTTTCCTTCCCTTCTTTCAGTTTTTTCCTATCATACGTTGTATTACAGGAACCAATGTAAGGGGAACAGGCTGCATCATCAGTTTTGCATAGGAGGATGTAGAAAGTAGGGTGTGGAAGAAGAGGATCAACTGTAACACAAGGCACGAAATAATGCATTCCTCTGCTTGTATGTGTAGTTATACATGTAAAAAGGGTGAAGAGGGTGTTTCAAGTCAAACCTTGATGATTAATGGTTTTCTAGATCAGCCTTCACATGAGGTATAGACAACCTGTGTGACAAATGAGTCTGTTAGAGCAGCATCACATCAGCATATTGTCAAGTGAACTTTAATTCACAGGGCATTTGCAGAAAACAGGAAATGGACTGTTGTCAGTGTTTTCTTTGGATTTGCACATACAGAAAACAAAAGTAATACAGCAGCAAATACATTCATTATGAAGAGAAATTCTGATATTATTATGTCTGTACAAATGATCATGTATTATTTTCTGTTCTATTTGTCTGTACAGAACTGGGTCAAAGGACGTTTGTTTACTCTGTACCTTATGCATAGAATCAGCAGCAGAAAGACTGGAAACTGAATTCATTCTTTGAGTGCTTTTCATAGCCGTGGAAACTAGGGGTGCTGCAGGTGCGCCAACACCCCCTGCTGGATGGTATATGTCATAGCACCATGCGAGGTGAAAAAAAATAATAACAAGAAAAGGCATAAATAAACATATTAAAAAGCGTAAAAAGGTCGCCATTAACGTGGGATAACTAATGGCTATGCGATATGGCTCATTAATGTAGGTAGACATTTTGTAATCATTTTTTAAAGCGTTTTAATCGAATGCATTGTGATACCATTTGATGACGTCGCGTACGTGTTTTTTTTTGTTTGTTTTTTTTTTGCCTATTGAGAGTGAGGAGTCACGTGCCGATTTGCTCTGATCTGGGCGGGGTTTGAGCCGGTCAGCCATGTTAGAAGG
>JAPSES010000081.1:5856477-5894047 GCA_029822895.1 Maxillicosta whitleyi | reverse complement strand
TACTGACATACAGGATATAACAAGACAAAGTCAAATAAAACTGACTTTGACTTTATGAATTAGTAAATCATATATAATGGCTTATAAACCATCTACTAATGAGTATTCATGTTATAAATATGCTTTATAAATGATGAATTCAGTATTTGTTAATGCTCAAGTAATGCTTGATAGTGTGTACTTATTATAAAGTGTTACCAAAGTACTGAGTGAAAGATGCTAAAATGTCCTTTCATTTTGACTTTTCGGCCTCAGTATTGTAATAGTATTTAGCTGCAGAATTGCATGATGCCCGTTTTATATTTTGAGCAGCACCTTTACATTACACATTAATTTGGTCATATGAAAATATTCATTAGGGCTGCTTTAAACTGTCAAGTGAAGTGTTGCTGGTCATAGCTGTGACACTATTGTGAGATCCTGTCATGAAGTATTTAGCATGTGTCACTATGAAGTCAGAAGAGTTCATTTTCATGTCCTAAATCTGCCATCTACTCGCACAATCCACCTGAAGATATCCCAGTGCTTGTGGTGAGTGAAAGACGTTGGCTAATATGCAAATGAGGGGCAGTGGTGGATACCGTCTCCTGCTATAAGTTCTCTGTTTAATGTATCACCTTGAAATCCACAGGGCATCCTCCCAGGAGTCCCTTTGTCTATGAATGCTAATGGGATCTCGCTATGTTAATAATAAATAGCTGCTGATAAAATAATAAATTTCTAATGTCCCTCTCAGACCTTTTTCTTTTCTCCATTTCAGATTAGTTTATCAGGGCTTTGCCGCCCCAAACACTTTGGACTTAATTATTTAAATCCTTGAAATATTCATATCCTTCTTTTTTTGGGTGCAAAAGCCATCGTTCATCCTGCAAAATTTGGAAAAGAGGCAAAGGAGATGAAATATTTAGCAACACACAGGCCCTTCAATTATTTTTGAGATGCTATGAATGTTAAAAAAAACAAAAAAAACACATGCCCAGTGAAATGAGTATTTTAAGGCAGAATAATTCCTACAGCAATATAATAGAGCATTGTCAATTATTCAGCGCTAAATCTCCCTGCCGACCCTTTACACATTTATGTTTAATCACATTCAGGGAATTTAGATACAATCACTTGGTTGTCATTTGTTTTTTCACCCCCAAGCAACACAATTAAATGGAGCAAACTTTGGAAACATATGACGCTGGCAAATGTGAAAAAAGTGAATGGTGTCCATCTGGGAGCAGAGCCCAGTGCTCCAGTTTGTTGCTCGCAGGCTTCCATTTTCTTTCCTGGATTTTTGGATGGACAACCACTGAGCCAGCTCTTTGTAGCCTCCTCACTAGCTTCGTCCCCACTGGTTTGGCTCCCATCAATGTTTAACAGACAACAAAACATCAAAAAAGATGTTTCCATTCTCATCTGTAATTTAAGCATTCCACTGTGTTATATCCTATCCCCTGTATCGCTCTTCGTTACACAAATGCTTTTGTTTGCTGGCTGTCATCGTGTTGTATTATTTAGAGGCAGAACAAACAGAAAGCCCTCGCTGTCTTCTTCTCCTCTTCCTAATTCATTTGAACACTGGCTCCTCAGGCCTGTCAGTGTAGCTACCACAGGGATCAATTTCACCACTGCAAACCCACTGGATCAGATCAGATGGGACACAATCACACATACGCCCACGCCATCTTTGACGATAGGAGCCCTCAGAGGAGCGGGGTGAAGTCTTGGGGGTAGTTCTTCAAAAAAAAAAAAAAAAAAAAAAAAAAGAAGAGGAAAAAAAAAACTTGTCTCAAAAACTCTTACTGAAAGTTTCTGATTAACTTTTAGGGGGTGGGTTGTGGTTTAATAACAGTTTAAGGATCCTTTGTGTAATTGAAAAGAGCATAGATGATAGAGGGGGTTAAATGATGGGCTTGGAGACGTTTAAGAGTCTCAAATTAATTTAAATTGCTACATGACATGCCCAGAGGCTCTGGGTCAGTTTTTTTCCCCCCCTCCATTTCCTACACTGTCCTTGTTTTATCTAATGTTTAAAATAAAGAAAAGGGAAATAAATGAGGAAAGGAAGGTTTGTGTAGACTCTACAGCTTGTGAAATTTGACTAAATGGGAGATTTGTCTCTATCGTTCTAACACCCACATCCTAAGACACAAGAAAAGCAGCTCAGATGCAAAGACACAGCAGGTTATATATGTTATCATATTCACTCAATTTTGTGCCATTAAAGCAGCGTATGACTTTAATCACAAATATATATATATTTTGCACATCTGCACATTTGCATATCTTTATTTGAGTTTTATAGCAGCACAAAGTAATCGCAGTGCAAACAATCATGAAATGCATAGCCTAGCCATGGCCGCATGTCATTTCTTATATATTAGCTGCCAAATATAATACAAACACAACTTAAAATAAAACAATCACAACAGAAATGCAAACACAAAACGAACAAAAAATATGCTTCTCTGGTTATTAGAAAGATTAATAAATACTCACAGTTAGTCAATCACAAATATTTGTTCAAATTTGTAAAACCGGAGCGATAGCCATTAGACACCGAACCCTAAATTGCTCCCAGTAGCGTCTGGCATGGTAGTACCTTGCATGGTACATTAGCATAGTAGTCATCTACTGGTGTATGAGTGTGTGAATGGGTGAATGTGAGGCTATGTAAAGCGCTTTAACTACCAAAGTGTAGATATAGCGCTATATAAGAGCAGTCCATTTTAGTCTTTCCGTGTTTACACACTGAATCACTTCCGTCACAGTGAACGACTTCTAAGACACATCATCATAAACACAGTTCTCTTGTTTACATAACAAAACAAAACAAAACATCACTCGGGCAATTTTAACGCAAATTATATTGTGGTAATGGCGACCGAGCGAAAGATTCAGCAGATTCTCACAGATTCAGCAAGAAAACAAGTCAGGTCATTACAATGAGTAAGTTTAATAAGTACAGTCGGTGGATGGAGGTGAGTTCAGAACTCACAAAGAGACAATGAAATTACTCCTGTGTGGAATTTCCATTCCCATAATGCACTTTGCAACACAATTTATGAAAAGACCACAGCCATATTTTGGTTTGTTATGCAAACAAGTGGACGGCGTTAATGATGGAGTCATCTTCGACGCTGTTCACCGTGAGGGGAGTGATTCAGAAACATAAGCATAGAACGTCTAACGGGTTAATGATAATTAGGCTATTGCTAGGATTTTACATATTTGAAATTTTTTTTTTTTTATGAAGGTCACACTCTGCTTTAAAGGATCACTGTATGTTCACTTATAGATATAATGGAACACCCTGTATCTAAATGAATATTTATCTGTAGTTACAAGCTCACGGTTACAATTTAGGCCAAATATTTTTTCCTAAAGCCACAAAATAAAGTGTAGAAATGAAACGAGGTTGGTTCTGGAAAGCATTTATCAAGCATTGACACTTGAAATCGAACTCTATGAAAGGAATTTATCACAGATCATCCACTGTGTGAGAAATGCCTCCCACTCCTCCACATCAATTGTATGACACATGTTTTTGTTAGTTGCTTTTTATAACTGTACCTATTACATTGAATATTGTACACAAGCCTAGCTATTCTGGTTATTTAGTGATCTGAAGGAAAAAAAATATCCTATTAACTGTGCCTAAAGAGATTTCATCATCACATTTATTAAATATTTAGTGTAATATTTAGCAAGTTTGTGATTTGAAATGGCTGGTTTACCTATTCAATATTATGTGGACTGAACTAGCAGTAAAATGATTGTGGACATTTATTTAAGCACAAATATAATCTGCTCACAAGTGAAGAGCACATGCAGGAAATACAGGAAACACTGATCTAATTATTAAATAACTCCGAACTCTTAAATTCTACATAATTGACACTTATTGATATAAACGTAACCTAAAAAAAAAAAAAATTCAGGTCAAAAAGTCCAAATGAATAAGTAAGAGATGTTTAGAAACTGTCCCTGATGTACCTCCCTTATAAATGTATCACATCCTCCAAGATTTGATAAGAACATAAAAAGGATCTACTATAGGATGTGATAAAAAACACTGATTTCAAATATAGTTCTTGTCATTTCCCAATGAACCAGAATGACAGCTTCACATATCAGAAAACAAGAAGACGGATGCGTTTAACAAAGGCTGTCAACGATCTCCATATTATTTTAAAACTAGCCTCTGAGTTTGATGTGAATGAAAGTGTTCCGTTGTACAATCTCCCTTCAAATCTGTTTTACACTAATAGGTTTTGAATGCATCCAGATTATTAAAACATTTATTAAGCAAGTTCATGAAATAAATTATTCATCAGGACGACTCACTTTAAAACTCATGTCTGGTACATAGCTTACATTATCATTACATTAATATTATCATATTAGCATTATAGTATAAATTATTAAGGGTTATACTTATGTTCAGTGGCTATGACTTGATATCTTGCTGCACTGTGTCGCTCTGGAGCTTCTGTTGATCGACTTTAAACAAAAACACACAGGCAGTGATCAGGTTTACAGAAAAATGGAATGAAGTGGATTAACTGGGTGTGCCAGTGTAAATACATATTCATGTTAATCACCTCGTTTAAATGCATACTTGTGAGAATGATAAACCTCAAAAATGGATGAGAGATTTTTTTTTTTTTAATTTAAAGACTGTTTTGAAGTGATCTTTTTTTCTTTATCATTATCAAAAATTCTTGAAAGTGCAACTTTAATATGTTCTAAAGGTATTTAAAAAGGGAGGAAAGAGACTGGACAAACCAAACAAGAAAAGGGAAAAGAGATGCGTTAAACAATAAATGGATGTTCTGAGTATAAATTGTGGGTACCGTTACAGAGAGCGTTTTATACTGTATTTACATGAATATGCGCGTACACACATGTGTGTTCACATAGACTGCATGGATTATAATCCCTGCAGACCCTGGGGCCTCGCTCTTGGGCCCCTCAACTGGGTGACAACAAACATGCCTCTGATTTATGGAAATGCAGATGGGGTTTTTATTATGCCTCCTCCTGATTCACACACACACACACACACACACACACACACACGCACACACACACACACACACACGCACGCACTTGCTTCTGGGTTCACCGGTGGGTTCAGCTAAAGAAAGGACAAAGGAGGGTCAAACACTCTAGAAATGTGTCAACTCTGCAACGAAAATGGTGATTAGATCATGAGTGTGTATGTGTTCATCTGGTGTGCTTGTGTGCGTGCTGAACAGGGACATCTTGATATTAAATGGCTGTAATTACGATGTGTAAGAACACAATAAATTATACAGTGTTTTTGGCTGCAAAATAATTCATGTGTGTCAGCATGGTGCCTCCAAGTGAATATGTGCCATATCTTTGTCTGTACATTCAGAGGTTATGTTTGTGTGTTCACACATTTTTGAGAATGTGTAAATCTTGCATTTGCCCAGGCATATATTTGCAAGACAGAGTGATGGTAAGATTTCATGCATGCCCAGTGGCGTCACTCAAATTGAAAAAAAAAAAAAAAATCTGGAAATACACAAACACAGCCACAGAGGAGAGTAAAAATTTACAACTGAGCTTCATGGTGTTCCATTAGGGGAAAGATCAGAGGTGTGAAAAATCCAAATGGGATCACATGTGCGTTTGATTCTTTGAGCGGAATATTCATACCTCCAAAGGGAAGGAACAAGGCAAGGGGGAAGGTATAGGTGTAAGAACTGCTTGGTTTTCATTATCAGGGAACATAATCCTCTTTGTGCAAGGTACTCCTACTCACTGGCAGTTCTCTAAGTGAAAGAGGAACAAAGGAGAGACAGTGGAAAAGCGGAAAACGGTAGAAAAAAACAGGATGAAAAAAGAGCTGGAACAGGAAGAGCTGGGCTATGGTTGTCCACACTTCTGAGATGAAAACACATCATTCATCCGCTGTTCCCGTGGTGACGCCGCTGCCAGCGCCTCATCAACCTTAACACTTAAGTAGAAGAGCTCTCATCTCTATTGCCCATTTCTTTCTGCCATTCTCTCCTCCTTCTTTTTCTGCTCCATACTATCCACTTGCTCCATCCTTTCTACCTTTTTCAATTTCTTTTCTTCCTGCTCAGTATCCCCCAGTCCTCTGTATCCTCCCACATCTTCCCTCTCTTTCTCATTTCATCCCCGCATCCCCACCCCTCAGCGTTTAGTGATTAATGCGAGTTTTAATTGTCATGCTCACTTTTATGCTCATTAAAGTGTATTATGCAGCAGTTAGGGTATTAAAGTTCAGCCAGAAATTTCATGCATACTGATGAGAATGCAAATGAGCCCAGCGTGAAAGGATACTATGGTTTGTGTTGTGTGTGTGTGTGTGTGTGTGTGTGTGTGTGTGTGTGTGTGTGTGTGTGTGTGTGTGTGTGTGTGTGTGTGTGTCTGATTATCCCCAGGAGTGAGCGAGAGTGTCATTATCACCCATGCTAGCCATCTTAGCTGAGCAGAGAGAGTCCATCCATAGAAATCATATTAATGGGAGAATTCTTTATGCCTGAATACCTGAATAGTATGTCACATATAATGCATGCGTGTTACCGTAAAGCGGCATGTATGTTATTCACCGAGGTACGATAAATACAGCAAGACATAAAGGTCACCTTAAGTCATGTAGGTACAAAATAAAACATTGCAAGTTTACAATTAGGAGTCACCATGAATATCTGATAAGACACGTGCGGTTATTCTTGTATGCAGTGTGTGGAAAAAAGTGCTATAACCTTGGAGCTACTCTCCATTTTAATCTGTTTGAATGCAATGCATGCATGAATATTTGCCCAAAAGCCAACAACATACTGTACAGTTGCTTTTGAAGAGCAAAGCTTTCCTGGTGCATTCACCATCTCAAATAAAAAACATGAAAACACAGCACTATTGTGTACTATAAGGGGTTTTGTTTATGTAATAGTGAAAATAATAGAAGAGAATCTCTGGACATAATGAGGAGCTGGAATGTAAATTCAATGCAATGTAAGAAAAATGCAACTAGATTCATAAAAAATGAACATCAATCTGGTTGTTAGTAGGAGGTAGAAGCTTTGTCGACTGTGTGTGTGTGTGTGTGTGTGTGTGTGTGTGTGTGTGTGTGTGTGTGTGTGTTGCTGTCTTCCCCTAGCCCACCTATGGTTACTTGCATGCTGGGTGAATAGGCTCAGTCATTACTGTGCTTCTACTGTGCTGTCTGCAGGGTAAAATGAGACAATAGTAAAGATTTGCAGCTGGGGGGGCCTAAATCATTTACTCAGCATGGAGCATGTGTGCTGAAATGAGGCTGCTGATAACTCTGTCCTGCAGAAGCAGCAGGTGGTACTGTAACTGGAAATGGGAAGAAAAGAAGACAGATAAACTCATTACAGTGATGAACAGTGTATTTATGCACGGATAAAACTGTTTGAAATGTTCTCCTGGTGATGATTGCAAAAAGATATGAGATATATATCTACTCAGAGTGCACCACATGTAACTGTCCAGATTACAATAAAGTTCACTGTTACACAATGTTGAATAGTAATTTTTAGTTTAAAGAAATGCAGGACTCCCTCAGTACAATTCAGCAGCCGTTCTGACACAATAAATATCTCTAATCCCTGGTTTCCTCTCAAGCTCCTGTCAAGATCTGGGCCCCCTGCATCATTCATGCTTCTCACCCCAGTGGTGTTCCTGTCTGAACACGCAAACAACAGGGAACATGCTCTCCCTAACCAGTCCATTTACAAAATACCTCAATGCCCTTTTCATTTATACTTTCCTTTTTACATCACGTTTCCCCCTTTAGCTGCAGTCACCAGATTATACCCACTTTTATGGCAGCATCATCAGTCAGTCTGTTTTAAGTAAGCACTGAATCCATCAACTTCACATAAACCAGAAGAACTTGCAGATATCATATACATTACAATAAATCATATCCTCATTTATGGTATTTTACTGTACTAACATTCACATAAACCATGTTTATAGCAGCAAGAGGCAGCTCCGTGTTCTCTGTACAAACAAAACAGAAACAAAACCAAAAAAACAGGCAGCCACATCAGCAGTTGTTGGTCTACTGGTTGGATTCACCGGCAAGAGTTTTATTAATCCATAAGGAATATTAGTTGTAGTAGTTTAAAGTACCTACACCACAGATGTATGCCTATTTTGATTTGAACTTAAAATGTCATTTAATGACTTGTTTCTATTTTCAGTAATGATTTGAAACGCATTCATACATTTAGTCTATGTTTTAAAAGTGCAACATGTCATATTTACAAGGGTCTATTTACAGAAATGAAATAAAATGTTCATTATTATGTTGTCATTCATGTATAGTTGTATTAAAATGAGAATCACTGTGCTTTTGTTGCCTTAGAATGACTCATCTACATCTACAGAGGGAGAGGATTACCACTGTGGAAACCATCCGAACGCAACACTGTGTTTCCAGCTCCTTTTTTGTAGTATTAACTTGTAATATGCCACCTACTATTTTTGTGTGGACCAGAGTTTATAAACTAAAATATAACTAAAAATCCCAGAACACACCAAATAAACACTGGCTGTAATGAGGGACTTCCTCATTCTTGTGGCCACCATAGGTGAAAGTTTCAGTTGGCTACCTTGTGTAACTTCACCACTAGATGTTGTTAAATATCACCTACTGATCCCTTTGATCAATAAACAGAAAACACATACTGACTCTATTCCTACTGTTGTATGCAGATGTAATATTAATAAAAAATATACAACTCTAAATGCATTTATATGCAGGATGTTTAATAAGCCAAGAAATCAAATTTGCATGAAGCTACAAAAATATTTAAATGACAATAGTCTCTGGACTCAATGACCTGTTATTTTATCAGGTCATTGTCATACATGACCTGATAAAATAACATGAGGAATCTTTAAAAGTAGTTCATTTATTCTTTGTTTATTGCACCTGTAAGAAAGTGGGTCAAAATAAATGTAGTGAAATATCAGTTGCCATCTGAATGGATGAGTGTATCTTACTCATTACATTGTATTACTTTATAATGTGTAAGTGTATGTTCATATCCTGCCTGAGTCAGTGTTTCAGAAAAGTGTGCCTTTCCTGTAAATTTACTCTCTGAAACTCAGAAGTCATATTTCCCACAACACGCTTTTTTTCTTTAAAGCACCCACATTCCTGTGGACCTTTAAACGTCACGGCGGGGGGCGGGGCTGCGTCCACTGCCCCCTCCCCCCAAACCACGAGGCTCCGGTGTTGACAGGCCTATCACCGCCCCTCGGAGCCCAGCCTTCAGTCAGACTCTGCCCGTCCACGGCCAGACAAAGCCGCCCGCCTGTCCCTGTGTGTAATCTGTGTTAACGCCCTCCAGTGAAGCCCCGGCTCAGGAGGAGAGACAGGCGTTATTAAAACGACCTCCTTTTCAGAGCTTTTTATTCTCCTCTCACAAAGGATTAGCGGCCGTGCGGGAATTCCGCCCTCCGGTCCTCATTTAGCTCCAGAGCCGGACAGGCCCCGCCCACCTCTCATTTGTCAACAAAGGGGTTTGACAAGCGCGCAGAAGCCCAGCCCCCATGTTTCCTTAAAAGGATGATTTGGCCATACACGGCCAACAATCAGACTGAGGGTAACCTTTCCCTTCCCCATCCCGTTCATATGGTGCGTTGACTTCCTCCGTCGGCGTTAAAGCAGAGCGATCATGGCGGAGCGCGTACAGCAGCCCCCGGCCAAGCGGCTCTGCTGTAGACCGGGCTACAGTGCAACATGTAGACCAGGCCAGCGGGCCGCGGGGGCTCCGTGCGGCGGCTCGGCTGCCGCGCAGGGCGAATCGAGCAAAACCCAGAGCCCGGAGACCCTCCTGGACATCGCGGCGAGGAAAGTCGCGGAGAAGTGGCCGTTCCAGCGGGTCGAGGAGCGATTCGAGCGGATCCCGGAGCCCGTCCAGAGACGGATCGTCTACTGGTCTTTCCCGAGGAGCGAACGGGAGATCTGCATGTACTCGTCGTTCAACACCGGCGGGGAGGATATGGGAAGTAGCGGGGAGAACAGCGACGAGACGCGGCTGCCTTTCCGACGGGGCATCGCTCTGCTGGAGAGCGGCTGCGTGGACAACGTACTACAAGTCGGTGAGTGACAGGACCAGTAAAACCAGAACTACGGAAAAATACGGAACCCGTGGCAGATGATCACTCATTAAACAGTGTGACCAGTTTAAGCAGATGATCAGAGCTGAGGGTGGTGAAGGAACGGGGTTTGATAACAAAGGCTGGAGAGGACACACACACACACACACACACACACACACACACACACACACACACACACACACAGGCTTTTGTACAATGGGGCTTTAAATCTGCATGGTATGAATGGAGATGTGTGACTGACTGGGGTATTTCAGTCCTGTTTTGCTTGGGGCCGTTTGAATATGAATGTAGGACATAAACCCCTGAAATAAAATACACAAATGGCGTTGAATTCTCAACGACACCTGTTTTCACTGAGAAACTTTAACAGAAACACATCTGTGTCTCAGTAGCAGCAGGTCTGCAGGAGCCCACACATGGGACTGATGTGAACAGCAATGTAAGACCCAACCGTGTCAGTGTGTTTCAGAAAGTCCCACAGCTGTTTTCAGGTCAGGTCATGGTACTGACAGTCTGCTGGTAACTTTAGAAAACACCTAAGTGCCTGTAACGTGTCATCAAACTAACTGACTTAAGTTCTCTGGATTTCTTTTTATTTCTCACGGTCTTGATTATCTGGTGAAATTTCAGATTTATTATTATATATTTTTTTAATGATTACATAAAACTATTGGGTAATAAAGGAAGCGTTATACTAGTCCTAGGCTGGGTCTGAACTGAAACACTTTACACTGGTCTCCACTTCCACTTCACTAAAAGTTGTATTTAGTTTCACTTTGCTTCACTGACAGCTACTAAAGCAGTTGAATCATATTCACATAGTTTGGATAGGTTAGCTATTTTTCCTAATGGCAAAAATGACAAAAACCCTCAACGATTACACATAAACTTGTGTATGACCCACTGAAAAGCACTGTGGATTTTATTTTGAGTGAAATAGGGACAGACACCTGTGTGCTGCGCTGATAGTTGCTCACTCATGCAACTTTTCTCTACCAACAACACAAACTGGTGACTCACTACGATTAGATTTTAACATATTTCTTGCTGGTTTTTTATGCTCTTAAAGCAGGACCCTTTTTTTGAGATTTTAATTACCCGGCACACATATCAAATCCCCAGCACTCCTATTGTGATTTTGGCACTTTGTTCCTTTTTTCATGTTCATTTGTGTCTTTCAAGCTTCCTGTCGCCTCCAATAGGAAAGCAAACAAAAGCATCTTTTCACTCCCTTGTTAAATAGAAGAGATTTGGAAGGAGGAAGCGTATTGAGCACAACCATTCCTTTAAAAGGGCCATGATTCACACCAGTCTACAGCCAATTGGTTCAGGTTTGTGTTGTTGTTTGTATCTGTAATCAAAAAGACACTTGACTGTGGAGAAGCAGACGGTGTGTTGAACTGAAGAGATCGCTCACTTTAATGAAGACACTTTGGTTTTAGTGCCGTCACCGTCGCAGGAGAGTCTTAGACTGTGTTGTAGCGTGTCACCTGTGAGCTCAGTGGATGTGGGACACCTTTGCTGAGCACAGAGGACTGTAATCCCATTACTCTGCATGGTTAATTTGAATTGTAATGCAATCTGAACGCTTCAGCTTCTGCATGACCTGTCCCCCTCTTCCTCCACTCTTAAATGCAGGCCGTTCATGTGGGCTTTGTGTACTCATTGAAGGGCCACTGGGAATACACACTCACTCTCACACACCAGCCTCTGTCCTGCCAAAACCAGAGGCCTATATATTCCCAGATATTGGGGAATGTTTCTGTAGGGAAGAAACTGAATCTTGGTTGTTATTCCAGAGAGTGAAAGAGGGGGGCTCGATCTACATGCTTACAAAGAGAAATAACAGTAGTGTACACACACACAGACACAGACTCACACACACAGACACACACACATACACACGGGGAGGGTTTCTTGGCTGATTGCACCCCAGCCTGGAATTTGCTGGAAAAATAGAGCCAAGAAGTGATAAATAAAAGATGTAATCTCTCCACGTGTGGGCTGTATGAGAGGAGGGAGGTTTCTCGCAGCAGACCTTGAGGAAATGAATTGGCACACATTCACTGTAGACTCCCATACTCCACAACAAACCCTCGCTGTTAATCAGTGCAAAGATAGAAGAAGTTATTTTTTCATATAAGAGCAAATGCAGCAGCTTCTCCAGGTCAGACTTGAGTGCCCCTGTAGTATTCCCCGGTTACAGCCTGTATCGTAGTTTGCAGTGATGTTATTGAGCCATGAGCTGGACTGAAGAATATCTGAAGAGCGCTGCTACAAATACACTCAAGTGAACATAGTAGACCGTAGGCAATTTAATACTAACTCAAAAATCTTCTTCACTTTTTCAGGCTCCCTG
Organism: Maxillicosta whitleyi; assembly: GCA_029822895.1. NCBI lineage: Eukaryota > Metazoa > Chordata > Actinopteri > Perciformes > Neosebastidae > Maxillicosta > Maxillicosta whitleyi. Next base: position 5,881,539 of record JAPSES010000081.1, on the reverse strand, counting down.
TAATGTGCAGGCAGTCAAAAAATTCAAATATAAATGCAGGTTTTTACGCTTTAAACTTTTGCCACACTGGTAATACGCTCATTATTCCTTATAATTGGTTATTCATTGTAGCTACGCCGAGTATCAGCAGCTTAATGGGCTGAAACATTTTACAGTTTCTGATTGGAAGTGGGAAAATCAAAGTCAGAGCTCTTAAACATAACATTTAAAGACTTGAGCATATTCTGAAAATCTCAACACCTGTTTAGTAACATACAATAGCCAATAAAACATTGAGATCAGGGATGGAAAGTTTATTTATTTTTCCACAGTGACAAACCCTCTCGCTGAGTTTCATTCAACATGCTCCAGTGTCTTTGTAAACTCACAGAGGAGGACTAACTCTTCGAGTGTGAAGTCATTTGGCAATGAGCTTCATGCAGAGAAGCAGTCGAGTACATGAAAGCCTTTTTGTCTATTTCAGTTTGTGCTGCGGGATCAGAAAAAAGAAATGGTTTCCGTGTGTTGAGGACAAAAAACAATAACCTCCATCAAGGGTTTTAAACGTTACAGGAAAAAAAAAAAACAAGCTTTGGGTAATGATTCATTTTATTATTGATTTCAGTTAGCGTGGTCTTGACTTTCTTGCGACGTCCTGTAAATAAGATTTAAAAGCACCTCCTCCATTTTCATGTTAGAGCTGTCAGAAGAGTCTATATCTGTGAGTGTTTATCATAAACATGACGTGGACGTTAAACAGCCCAGCTCTCCTCTTATGCTTCGGTGCATCAGGACGCTGAAGTATAGGTTGGAGCTGAAGTATAGGTTTTGGTGGTACGTTGAAGTATAGGCTGCAGTGTTTATACGAACACTGAGGATTGGTATTTTAGAAGGAGAACCCGGGCCTGTTCTGTCAAAACAACCTCACATTGGAGGAAAATGAAATCAAACATGTAAACAAATGTACGCCGCTATATTTAGACGCAGAGGGAAAACATATGCCGTCATATGTTTGTTACCTACAGATGTAATCACCTGTGTTAACCCGTTATTTAAGCTGTTAGCGCTTTTTACAACAGGTCAAGGTCACTTTTTTGTCTTCGTCTGATCCCCCTGTTGATTTACTTCCACTGGCTTCTGCTGTATGAGGTCAAAGGTCACTGAGGCATCAATGCAGTTAGTATGCTGTGTTTGTTTTTCATGTGAAAACAGAACTCACTCTCGGGTCTTTCAACTACTTGCTCACCTGCTCAGTCAGAAAACATAAAGAAGAGACTGCAGTGAAAAAGGAGCGAACTGCGTTGTCACGAACAGAATGTATCTGCTCAGCAAAATGGAAATTTAAATGCTTTTAAACCCTAATCTGCTGTGCTGAGGAGGAATAGAACAGCTCCTAAATTTACCTTGTGGGGATATTTTAGAAAATGTTTTTCAAGTTAATGAATTAACTTTCAGTCTCAACTTCAGAGAACTGCTTTAAGTCCTCAGTAAAATGAACAAGAGATGACATCTGAGCAAACCTAATGTACTGTGGAAGCTCATGTGATGCTAATGAAAGCTCCAGAACCACTACTAAATGGATCTTCTGTGTTTCTCTTAGAGACAGACTGACTGTGTGTGTGTGTGTGTGTGTGTTTGCACGACTAGATCAAAACTCAGCTGCTTTGGAAATCATCATAACGGCAAATAGATCCACATTACCATCATTTGCTCACTGAAGTGCAGTATTTGAGAGTCAGCCCTCAAGTCTGCCACAGGCCTGTTGCTTCATAGACAGAGGGCTAATAGGGACTGATCGAGTGCTGTCATTGCAGGCTCAGGATTCTTGTGTGTTCGTAGTTTTCCTTACATTTCATCATGTGATATCACAGAGGGGTAGTTATCTGTTTGTCATGCTCAGACATTTGGTTAGACTTTGTTGTGCAGTTTGTGTGTCACATGTGTCCAGACGTTCTCTGCGCTGCCCTCATCTGTGTTGTCTAGGACGTTCTGACTCAGTGAGGGTCCAATGAGTATCCAGTGAAGCGTAGTGTCCTGAGACAAGTGTTACTCCTTCTGCTGTCATCATTACGTACTCCTGATCTGTGATAAGCTCGTCCGGGAGGCGCTTCACTCAGAGAGCTCTTGACAGTAGAGTCAAGTAAGCAGAGAAGACACTTCAGCTGTAACTGACATGGAGAATGCTTTTTGTAATGGAGAACTTTGCATAACAGTGAAGCCGCTTTCTTTGTGTTACTTGAGATTTACATTTAATATCGTGCTTTTGTGCCTGTTCAGAAATTCAATGAGGATAGTGTACACATGTGTTTACATCATCTCTGATATAATGATAAACAAAATTCACTTCAATACTAAATAATCCTAATATCAGCAAAGCATATCAAAGTATTAATCTGTGTTCTTTGATGCTTACATGGAGTCTCAGGTGTGTTTAGATGCTGATTACCGCCAGCTAGCTTCCTCATCTGCAATTTTATGATGAATCAATGAAATTGGCGCACACCGATGAATGATGCAAGGCTATGCAAGTATGCTTTGAGAGTGCATGCATACACATACATAAAGCATGCTCAAGCTTTTAGCTTGTTGATCAGCATTAATAGTGTATGGATAGCACCTCAATATGCTTTTGCTCTGGAAGATCGATTTTTATTGGAGTTGCATCGGGTGCATGCTTCGAAGCTGATGCTTTGCTGGATTTCTCAGGCTACTTGAAGTCACGTGGAGCAACAATTACTGGCAAAACCTAGCATTCTGAAGAATGTTGTGGCACCGCAGTTATCATACTTGTATTAAATAAAGAAATCCAATTATGTTGAATGTCAAAGGCAAATCAAATATTATTGTATTATTGAATAATGTTGTGGCAGCAGATGTCCTAAAACTGAGTCAGTCTTCGTTTTCCTGTTGTTTCTGGTTGAAGTCTTGGCGTTGTGCCCAGGTATTTTCCAGGTCAGTGTCAGATACTGTGAGGAATGTAGCTAAATTTTTCATTTCTGCTTCCACATGAGTGGAAGATGCAACAAGAACACATTAATGCACATGGATGTGTAAAGTTGTCTTGGCACATGCCATTTAGAATGTTTTTCAGAAACAGTTTTAAGGCTTTGGTTGGCTTATGTTTTTGTTTTTCTCATAACCTCTGGCCACATCTCCTCTACAAGGATTTAAGAGTCCCTCCACCTCCATCCATGTCTTCCTGATCTGTATTCCTCTGCCGTATTCTTTCATCATTAACCTTCAACTCAAGGGAGAGGAGAGGCGGCAGAGCAGAGAGGCGGATGGAGGAGGGGAGTAACTAGTTTACCTCCATCTGCCCTCGATTGGCTCGATAAATCCCGTTTTGTTCTCATCAGTGCATAGACACAGCCCGTCTAACTACCTCGTGGAGACCACAGGTAATGCTGGTGCTAATATGAACATCTAATGTCAGATGGAGGATGAACCTCTGTTTTGCAGAGCTGTAAACCAGTGGAGTTGTGGTTTTTTTTCTTTGGGTTGTCCAGGGAGTTTATCCATTCCCACACTGTCTCAGCAAGTCAAAGCCTGTCGCCGTCCTCGCCTCATGGGAACCCTGGGCCCCGTGGGGTGGTCTCCAAGGAGGAGCGCCCTTCAGACCTCAGCAGCTCTACAAACAGAGTCGCTCAGTAAATAAAAGGTGAACTGTTCCGAGCATTTAGCACGACTCAGATTTTCTGAGGTCACCGCTGCCAAATGGCCCGTTCTTTGTCTTTTTGTTCTTCAAGACCTTCATGTAAAAGATACACAGTGAGAGGAAATGAAAATAAAAGTTTGCCTTTGGGCCTGTGGTGCATTTTGCAGACTGAAAGAGAAGCCTGGGTGTTTTGTCTCTGCAGAGTAGGCAGCTCACCTCTCCTGGTGTTAATCAGAAGCTGCTTATGAGCAATGCTTACTTTTTAATGGGAACTTAAAGGTGTCATCCATCAGAGGCTGTTACCTCAGCTCACAGCCAGAGCTTAATGCTTAACGCTTAATGAAGACTGATTGTCCACCTCTCAATTGTCCTCTCCTCCCCTATCCAGAAATAACCGCATGCGCATCAGATCATCCAGGAACAGGAATCTGACACAAACATTATAGAGCTGAACTTGTCTTACTTGAACATGGTGCTGACAACTGCTCTCAGAGTCCATGAATGGATTTGTTCAACCAATGGAGACAAATCATCAGTGTTTGTATATACAAATCTACAAAGTGCTCACATACGATAAACCTCCTGATTTCCCACTTCTATGTAGTCAAAATACCTTTTACCATTCACTTTCTTCCTCCTGCTTTGACTCTGGTTTCCTCTGTCTGTCCAGTTTTACTTCACTCTGCAATCTTGTCTCCATGTTCCACCTTTGCATTTCTGAATATATAATAACAAGCAAATGATCTTGTTCTCCTGGTCCAACTGTAGGCCTTTCCCTGCCTTCAGCTCCTCTGACTCACTGAAATGTTCTTGTTTTGGGGTGTTGAACTTCCAACAGGTAAAGCCTGTTGAAATGAAACGACTGCTTTTAAAGCTCATGTGGAAAATATTTTAATTTGTATACATTGTTAAAAGAAACACTTCCAGGCAAACTTGCTCAAAAAAAAAAAAAAAAAAACTCAAGTGTTTACCTCTATTACAAAATCAAATTTATGTCTGAAATAGCAAAAAACAGTTATGAGGTTTGGGTGAAAGTAGTATTGCTGAAATTAGACATTAAATTAAAGCATGTGATCAGGTGACACCACTCAGGAAATGTAGTAAAAATAAATACTAGTAAATTTTAAATGAAAATGGCGATTTTTTACTTTTTTGTTTAAGCTTGTTTTAATGTAGGGTTTGCTGTTGTTTTCATTTCATTTGGAGCAATAAGCAAAATATTGTTGTAATTTAGACTGTTGGTCTAACAAAAGGGACAGACTTTGGGAATTTGAGTGGATTTGTGATCTATATAAAACATTAAATTAGCCAGTTGTGTGTGTGTGTGTTTTATTTTTTAAACCTCAGTTTAGTGAAAGTACTGGCAATTTCAAATGTAAAGGATCACTTCAAAGCTGGAAGAGCATAAACATCCTCAGTTTCGACACATTTTCTTATCAGAAGTATACATTTTATTTATTTATGCTTCACTCAACATAACCCTATTAATGTCATGTATTTATTTATTTATTTTTTTTGTTTCTACTAAGCATTAACCATGACACTGATAGATACTGGAAATAATTACAACTGATTCAAGGTGATTATGAGTGTCTTTAAAAACCTGTAACTCTACTAAGAGTTCACATTCAGGGATGACACAAGCTCTCACAAGCCCTGCACATTCATCCAGTGTGTCCCTGCACAAAAAGGGGTATGACTGGCATGCGCCTGCAAGTTGAGTCATTGTTTTCATCTGTGAAAGATGAATAATGTCAGGACGTGTGGTAGAAACGGAATGCATTTCAAAACCATATCGACTGGGCTTTAATGCAGTTTAAAGCTGGGAGGGGCCGTGAGAGGAATGGACGGATGCTTAAAGGTGGATGATCAGATGAATATGGAATATGTGTGAGTGTAGAGGTAAAAGGAAGGGTTGTGGAAATGCTTTGGATGGATGAAGTTTCAAAGTGCAAAGTAAAGTGGGATGAGAGAGCGGCCTTTGCCCTCGGACAGATATTGTCTTTGCACGCCACCAGAGAGAAAAAAGTCTGAGCACGCAGCCGGTTAAATCTCGTTCACAGGTCGCAGTGAGGATGGGGGGGGGGTGACATGACGAATCACATCACAGCTGAACAGGAAACCGCTCGAGCTGGTAAATGAGAAGCAGAAAGTTGGTTACAGTGTTTGAACTGAACCAAAAGGATAATGTGGGATGGACAGAAACCAGAATAACAATGTCCACAAACAAGAATGGGCAGATTGATCAGGGAGAAGAGTTTACCACTAAACAACGTGATTGTAGTTGTGTTTGTCTTCCTGCCCAGTCACACCTGCTGTTTAAGCATTCCTCCTCCAGAAATGTTGAACCAGCTATATTATCCGTTTAGTCCAAACAGAACAGGAGGTGGAGGTGGAGGGTGTGTAAATCTGGTTTGATGCTCTGCCATGATAAGGTGTGACCTGCATCCTGTTTTGACAGTGGGGCCCCTCCTCTCTGATGACGCTGTAGGAAAGTATTCTTTCCCCTTGCAGCCATTCCGTTATGACGTTACGTCGACAGTTGAACGGTTTTTGTTAGGGAACGGGAGACAAAGACAGACTAGGGTATGTTGTTGGATTGGTTGTTCCATATTCATGTATATACATGCAAACCTGATTAAAACATTCTTGATCCTCTGAATCATCTTTAACTCTTCAATACCAACATTAAGGAAGTGCACCCTTTCGCTTCTCTCTTTATGGTGCTTTTATTTCTCTGCATGCAAAGTCAGTGTGTGGCTGCAAAGATAGGAAAATCCACTTACTGGAACAGGTCACATCTGTCTGGGTTTTAACGCTGTAACTCCTGTAAAGTCCATTAGACCACAGCACTATGTGACTTCATGTCCATGACATTTTAAGAAAAATATATTGTTCTCACAATTGTGCTGCTGCAGCGGATCAAATCACACACATGAACGTGCCGTCCTAAAATCCAAACATACCACACACTGCTGTTTTCAGTCGGTTTGTAACCTCAAAGAATCAACAGTTGGTGGTTTAGAGGCCAAAGATCACTGCTGGCTCGTGCTGCAGGCCACAGCAGGTGTGTGTCAGTGTGTAGGAGAGTGTAGATTTGTGTGTTTGTTTGTACAGATACAGACTCAACTTTCAACTCAATAACGCTGTTACAGACCATTGAATGAATAAAGGGAGATTTTTTTCAAAATCAGTATTATCTACATTTTATGTTGATAATATAATGTCTCGTTTGACGTTGAAATCCAGCTTTGAAGTGGAGCTTCAACTAATCATTTTAGGATTCTGTTGAGTTTTTGGCATCTGTTATTGACTTTACAAAAGCATGGTAATAAAGTTGCAGGATTAAAAAAAAAGTTTCACCTATTTCTATAAATGAAATTTGGGATACGTCCCTTCTAATGAATGTAACAGCCATATTTAAGAACTCTTTTTGGCATCTTCTAGTTCTGCTTGTCAGCATCTAATGCAGTGGTTCTTAACCTGGGTTCGATGGAGCCTCTGCCGCGGAGCTCAAGACCGACTCATCATGTCTATACGCGATGACATGCCCCGATTGCCCATCACTGGCTGCAGATGATCATGTGACATTGCTTGGCCAATCAGTGTGGCGAGGAATTTAGTGTATTCAGGAGTGATCCAAAGTGTGAATGTCATCGTAGTATGCCGCGTAATTACTTTCATCATATTTTAATCCATACTGACTACGTCGAGCAAAAAAAGAAAGTGGTCGGACAAATACGTACAATATGGATTCTCATGTATCACAGAACGGGATGAGAGTCAGAATCCTATCTGCATGATTTGCCAAGTTGAGCAACTCTAGCCTCGCACCGACTATGAATTTGAAAAAAAAATCACATTTTATTTTACACTAAAGTGGGGGTCAGTGAATGCGCATATGAAACTGGTCAGGTTCGGTAGCTCCAACAAGGTTAAAAACCACTGATCTAATGTCAGATTGCGCACTGTCTTTGAATGTACCATTAAGGAAAGTTTTAGAAATGGTCCTCCTGTAGCTACCAAAATAACTGATAAAAATTCTGAACATTTTAACAAAAACATTGTCCAGCTCTCCACCAAGCGTTCAGCTCAGATGGTATAGTATATTGTGCTTAGTTAGTTTAACATAAATATGCAATGATGTGAAGTGTTTTAGAGTTTTCTGTTTCACTAAATGCTCTAGTGGGACTATGGCAGAGTAGCGACTATGCTTGGAAAACACAGCCAGGAATATAATCTCAGGAGATAGTGAGTGTGGACCCAGTGGAGTGAAATGGTGACATTGAGGGAAAGCAAAATGCAGAGACAGCTGGAGTTTCACCACAACACTCCCACAGGAGAGGAAGCAGCATTCAGGTTACGTCCAAGTTAACTTTATCCACTCAACAATGTTTCCCTGTGCGTGCTTTGGTTCCCACAGTGTGTGAGCGCTCTGAGTGTGTTTCTCCCCTCAGCATTTTATTGGCCTGCTTTACTCAGGAGCTGGTTCTTCCCACATCCTGCAGTTTTAACTTCTTCCTTTTTGCTCATGGTCTCCGTTTTTGTCTGGACGGATGTGATCAAAGACACAATACTTGAGGAGGCTGTATCTGCCTTCATATTTCTTGCCCTTTTTGTTCAGTTTCTGTAAATGCTGCAGGATTTGAAAGACACTTTAGCAGCAATTTTTACTTATTCAGAGATTATTCGTGTAATTTGTAGCTAACACCACTCACAGCTTTAAGAATAAGATTTAATAAACAGAATCAGATCAACATGTAAGCTGAGCCTAAAAGGTTTTATTTGATTTTCTTTATGTCTGTATGGAATTCCTGCGCTCATTAGCAGCAGCAGAACCACTGCAGCTTGTGAGGATTTCTGTGGAGACCATGCAGATCTCTGGAGTGGAAACAAATGCATTTGGATGAGGAGAGGCATTGGTTGGCCTGCTGATGGTCCTCAGAGGCTAAACAAATGACTTTCACCGAGCACATCAGGACGAGACGGCACTCAAACAAATGCTTTTAAAAGGAGAAAGACAGGGAGGGGAAAATCCTTTTCTGTCCTTTTAGAAGCTTGCTGCTAAACCTCTGATGGCCGTTCTTCTTCTTAGCAAAGACACAGTCATGTAAAAATTAATGTGTTTGTCTGTCTCTGATCCTCCATGGAGGACTCAGGTGCTGATCTCTAAGATGGTTCCTCTCAGAGTCACTGTAAACATTAGATATAAGATCAAACTGATGGACATTTCTTGCATTGTCTGTACAATTTAAGCAATGGGGGTCAAATGACAAAAACAATCCGACAATCTGCCAAGGTGAATGCTTTTGTATTCTACTGCAAGAAGTTATGTTATCAGTTGGATCCACTTGTATTGAGGATTAACTTTATCTTTTGAGACCCAGGAATGCCTTTGTTTCCTCTGTAGGGGACAAGAGTTTCACAGCTTTAGTTAAAAAAAAAAAAAAAAACTAAAATAGTGTTCACTGTGAAAGACATTCCATTTAAAGAAGTATCTGAAAAAAACCCATTGTATTATGCTGTTTCCAATCAGGACTATTATTTAATGTAAAAAAGCCAAAACTTTTACTTTCCTGGGTCTCAGGAGATTAACAGCTAGAAAATGCAGCTTCATTTACAGTTGTTTGAAATATATTACTGACACGTGGGGGAAAAGACATATAGCATACAATTGCAAAATATAAAAGAGTGCAAATTCAATCAAATCAATCAGGAAATATGATTCTTTATAACCACTTAAAATATTTTAATCAAATAATAATGATCCTGTGATGCCGCAGTCACCTGAGGTCAAGTGCAGGAAGCTGCCTGATGTGTTCAAGCTCCTGCTTTTATACAATGGAGTATCTCTGCAACAATACACAGCTTACCTGTAATATATAATAAAAGCCAAGTGGCCTGTGTGTGTCTCGGGAATCACACAAAATCTGAAAAGAGCTGACTGCTTCAGTTTGACATACCTATTTATTTTTGGTCAAGGAAGATAGTAGCAATAAAGGCAAGTTAATATGACCATTATTTTGGGAGATGTTAGTCATTTTGGAATATAACAGCCGTACAATCACGCTGCTATGCCTAGAACACTTTGGCGATGGCTGCTGGACAAAATGTGGTACTGCATGCACAAATACAAAACAGCATAAAAACTATTACATCTAGAACCTGTGGATTCCCATGGGTCAACGCACTAGTGCAATGTAATGTAGATGTCATATTCATTCAGCTCATGTGACTTTGTGCAGTAAGACTACCTCATGTGACACCTGCCTTATGTCGGACTGAATCAGTGTGTGGGTAGAGTGCTTTGATAGATGCTATAGTAATCGATTCATTACATTTGGCTGATGCTTTTATCCAAAGTGACTTACAAGGTATAGGCTTGTATAGCATGGGGCCCACCTGGGATTCGAACTGGCAACCTTCCGCAACAAAGTCAGCGGTGTAAAGTAAGCTATCCAGTCGCATCGTTTCATTTGTTCACACCACCGTGGGCTCCGATTAAAAACCACAGAGACTTTTACATCGGTGTGTTCGTACTGTTAAAAGGCCTATCTCTGTGTCGCTCAGTGGCAGATTGAGTCATTCTTTGAGTGCTGTGCCTTTTTGTCACGAAGGGGCTGGTTTGCTCCCGGTGCTCACTACAGGCCAGACAGACCTCGTTGAAGCCTGAATGGCAGCAATTAGACACAAATTTCAGCCGAGGTCCCTTTGTATTGGACAGCGAAATGGACACCATAAAACAACTGTTTCAATGGCGCTCGCCGGAGGAGTCATTTTCTTGTCTGACTGACGAGACCCTTTGCGATTTCTCATGTGTTGTAAAAGCAACATCTTGTTTTTCTGACAGAGCTGAGGAATTTCTGTCCACTTGGTCAAGGAAGACTGCTTCCTGCTTGTAGTATTTCAGTGCAGTCTGCTATTTCAAGGGCTCTGTTTCAGAAATGAGAGATCGGGCTGAAAGAGAACACCTGATGACCAGTTAAATAAAATAAAAAGAGGAATAAATAAAAACAAAAACATGCTACAGCCACAACAGGACTGAAATTGTCTCTGGAAATTGTGCCAAATATGTCATTTTTGTTATTGTGTACACACACACACACACACACACACACACACACACACACACACACAGCTCTGATTTGCCTGTTCATACTGTAAGTAGGCATTCTTGGTGAGTGGTTAAGAAGGACACAGATTGACCCAGTTAACTCAAATCCTCATTGACCTCATTTTGAGCTTGAGGTGCATCTTCTGGCATACACACACACACACACACACACACACACACACAGGCTTGTCTTTTTATATGTTTCCCTGTTCCTCACCAAAATCATAACCAGATCCTAACTCAAGAACCAAGTCTTACCCCTCAAAAAAACGTGTGGGTTTCCAGCATTTCAATCCCTGCAACATAGTCAGACCCCATGAGTCTAGAAAAATATGCCCACACACTTAGAGTGCCCCTTTCCCTTGTGTTACCTTGTTATCTGCAGCTCATGGGCCCAATGGATTTCATCATAATCGGTATCAGTTACCATGGTAACGGGCGATCTAATCATAAGCTAGAAATATTTTTCAGATTGTTTCCTGTCTGTTTTGATTGCTACAGTAATACAGGCAGCAGTTAACTCTATCAGCCTCACCATAAACCTATATAAGTGCCCAGGGAAGCTGATCTGAAACCAGTCATTAAGGACAGATGGTAATCAGCACACCGTGACTATTGATTGGTTGTTTGCTTTTCTTTCCTACAGCCCCAGAGGTGCCTCTGCATCTCCACGGGTGAGAGATTAGGTTCCCTATTGTCACCAGAAGCACACACACATTGTGCGCATACACTCACTAACACAAAACACACCTTGGCTGAGAAGCTCTCACTTCCGCCTGACTGACGAGCTGTGGCTGGTTGAATAGCTGACTGGTGACATGCCTCTGTGCCATAGATTGGGGGGTTTCTGGTATGGCTTTTGTGAACTGAGAGGCCTGTCAAATGAAGACTTTGGCCACATAGATGAGAACGACCCCCTGCAACCACGGCCTCGGTGGGCAGTGTTACAGAGCCTCTGGCAGGATGGTCTCCCCAGACTGATCTCTGTGGGGACCTGCTCTTATACAGGCCTACGCTCCACAAAAACACTCCTCTGTTTTTCCCTTCACCAAGACGTCCTCCCGTCTGAATCCTATAGAGACTGCTTAAGTTGACTTCCTTTGGCCTAATTGGGAGTGATGTTAAACCTCAGCTTTCAGGCAAGTGTTCTGTGCTGTGCTGGGAGTGAAGGAGTTAAGTTTGGTTGCTATGCAGTGCACTGAGCTGTATTATGCAAGCTGTGAAGCATACACACACACACACACACACACACACACACACACAGAGGAAGTGCATTACAGAATGCTGAGCTCAGGGCTTTGGCTTGCCGCCAAGCATACACTCCTACATGTGCACACACACACACTCACACACTCAGCTGAGGGCATACCGATTTTTCCAGCAGCACAGCGGCCTCCTCCTCCCGAGTCACTCTCTGTTTCTGTTACGTCAGTAGTTCAGCTGTGGGCCAGGCATGACTGGGCCAGGGCTGTCTAATGGAGACAGCACCACGCTTTTCTCTCTGTGTCTGTGTATATAAAGACAGGATATGGGCTTGTGGTTGTGTAAAGTGTGATTCCTGTGTGTTTTTATGCTGTGTGTATTCAACAGAGAAGCTGCACTGAGAAATGAAACACTGTTTGTCTTTCTCTATATGTGTTTCACTCTCAGATGTTCTTCTTTGCCCTTTTGTTATTTCTCAATTGTGTCTGGCATAGTCCGACACACCACATATGCAGACAAACCCCTACTCTGTTAACAATGCTCTTCCACACAGTGGGGGTGATATGTGTCAGCTATGTGGTGTGTGTCACATGTATGAGAACATTTGAGCAAAGTGGAAATTAAATCTCCCAGATAATGTTCCATGGTGAATAGCACTGAATGTATTTTGTTCCTCTGTGCGTCGCCACATTTTGAATAACAGCGAGCACAGAACAGGGGAAAAAAATTAGTTTAAAAATGATTTCACTCATTCTATCACTTGGGTGCCATGAGGAACTTCAGCTCTTCTGCCATGACACAGCCAGACATAGTATGTGCTCTAGACAGGATCACAAATCTTGATCGCTGTGTTAGCAGAAACCCGTCGCCATTAGTGCACAGATCTGTCTGTACAGCATGAACACCTCATATGGCCAAGTCATCAGTTTGTTTTTGTTTTTTTTTTCATTGCTGAATCTCCACTGTGACAGAATCTAATTTGAGTGCAACACCAGCTTTAATTGACAGAGATAAATTTAGCATATCTAAACTGGCAGCAATATTAGCATTCTGCATTGTATTTTGGTTTTAATTTCTGACTCAAACCATTACAATTATCCTAAAATTGTCAAACTTGTACTTATAAGTAGTAAAACACAGTCCGTCACATTCAGGTCTGCTCTTATATCTTATATTAGCTAAAAGATGGTAACTCTTATTAGCTAACTTTGGCTAAATTCTGCTATAAGATGATCATCACTGCCTCATTTCTGCCTGTACCACTGTTACATTTAGTATTATGATGTAGGCTGTTTGTCATTGAGTTGGATATTTAACTTTCAGAGTCTCAGCATTATTTTTTTTCCTAACATTTGCAAATGTTAGCTGTTATCTGTCACCGTCTGGCATTGTGGGCTGTCAGCCTCACACTTGGCTACGTAACATGTTTCTCACTTTGCATGACAGCATGATGCAAGATGTAAATCATGGTCTTTGAGTGCCGCTACAACTGTACGCGTACACAGCCCCAAATTAAAGTGTTTTTTTTGTTTTGTTTTTTTTACACTTGTTTATGTGTCTTTTGTCACTCAATTGCTCTGTTTAACAAGGTGCACATATCTGTTTTTTTTTTTTTTTAGTGGAGTATGGGGTACGTGCTAACACCCAGTAGTACACCCATTCACACTCCTACATGTAGTAGTACTTGATTATATCTTACTGAATGTATCCATTTCGCTTTGAACAAACTTTTTTGACACCATCTGTTTTGGCTGCTAACTTACTTTGTCAGATACATGTTCATACTCAGTCACACTATGTCTATCGTGTCATTGCACAAAAAATCTGTTGATAAAAAATCGTGGCACTGATTTTCTAGCGAGCGCGTCCAGTTGCTATGTCAGCTGTGGACTGATATAACTTTTAAACTCTCAAGTCTGTTCACTGTGGAGCCAAGACGAATCTAAAACCTACACTTAGAGAGACTGTAAGCTATAACAAAAATATACATTCTTGTTAGCTCACCAGTGGGCCATAGGTTCACTGTACAATAGCAGGTCTTTCTGCCAGGGGTGAAATGATCTGGTCAGTTTTGATAGACATAGGAGGTGTTTAGGGTAAGGTAAGCACCGGAGTGGTTTTGGAAAGGAAATGAAAAGGAAATGAATATTTGGGTTTTTTTTTAGGTTCACCTCTGTGGTTGTCCCACCGGTTCCGTTTTTTTTTCCACCTCCTCAGTTATTTCTTTAATCTGTACTTAAGTATTTTCCCTCCTTGTTCATTTCAGATAACTGACAGCTATTATTTTATCTGTTTCTCTGCAGGGTTTCACCTCAGTGGCACAGTAAGAGAACCGGCCACATCCTCAGAGCCGGAGCTGGTCTGCAATGTGAGTGTCAGCTTTGACCGCTGCAAAATCACAGCGGTAACATGCAGCTGTGGCAACAAGGATATCTTCTACTGCGCTCATGTTGTGGCACTGTCATTGTACCGCGTACGGAAGCCAGAGCTGGTCAAACTGCGCCTGCCCATCTCAGAGACTCTATTCCAGATGAACAGAGATCAGCTGCAGAAGTTTGTTCAGTACCTGATCACAGTCCATCACACAGAGGTGCTTCCAACGGCGCAGAAACTCGCTGATGAAATACTGTCGCAGAACTCTGAGATCAACCAGGTCCACGGTGAGTGAAGACAAACAGGAGGGAGAGAACCGGAGCAACTGCCATTAGATATGTGTTGTGCAGAAAACAAGCATAGCCTTTGAACATGTGTGCACACGCAGTTGAGGCATGAACAAATGTGCCAAAACACACACACACACACAAGCAAACGCTGGTACCTGTGTTAGATTTCCTTCGTCTCGCACCAGTGGAAGTCCAGCTGGAGGCTGCCATGCAAGGAGAGGACACTGAAAAAAACAAGCTGTTTAGGAGGGAAACACTTTGATCAAGCTGTACACAAACACACACACACACACACACACACACACACACACGTAGAAATCAGGTCAAGACTGACTTGAACGCATAACAGGAATGCATGAAGTAGGAGAAACTTCATGAAGGTGCTTGTGTTGTGTGTGTTTGAGTCATTACCACTGTGGGAGAGAAACATTTTGTACCACGTAGTAAAAGGAAGAGTATTACATTTCGTTAAGTACCACATGTGAAAAGTGACACCATAAACTCACTTGAAGAACAACGTGTAAGCACTAGAGCGTTTATCTGCCAGGGATGTTTTGTGCTGTTAATTTCATATTGAAGAAACAAGTTTAGTGATATTTTTAGGTTGTATATTGTAGCTGCAGGCTCATGATGTGCTCCTGTGGTTATAATTGTTTTAGTGCGTGTTATCTTACAGCAGATATAATCAATACATTTGGATATAATGTGTGACATTTTGTAGCCAACACAGTACACTGTGTTTTTGTTCAGCATGGAATAGTCCCCATTGGTGTGCCAACAATTTGTAGCTGAAGTGGAGCATTTCCTGTTTGTTTGTTTTTTTTTTGTGTGTATTACTGTTGAGTGCTTCATGTTCTTATATCCTATAATTATATATCCTATATTTATATATATTATTATCATTTATTGTAATGAGGATTTTTATTTTATTTTATTTTTTATTCATTGTAATGAGCAGGCATGTGGTGCTTGCATTATACTTTTGATTAAACTCTAGCACATTCTGTAGTGAGCAGACAATATGTCCATGCTTTTGTTTTGCCCTATTTTGCATCAGTCCTATAGATTTTTATCCTCCCCAGTGATACATTTTAAGTGTTGAGATTGTGAAGTTTATGGTATTGATCAGTGTTTAAGCTTAACCAGCACTGCATAAATGCATATTCAGCAAACAGTGAATTACATTTTACGCTGATGCAGGCATAATTAGGCCTAATGCGCTTCTCTGAGAAGACAGTGATTTTATTCACTTGTCTTTTACTTAATTACAGTTTAAAACCAGCAAATGAAAATGTATTGATTCAGTTGTAAAATGATTTGCTCGGTTCGGTGCAGGAGCTCCAGATCCGACGGCAGGGGCCAGTGTGGACGATGAGAACTGCTGGCATCTGGACGAGGAGCAAGTTCAGGAACAGGTCAAGCTCTTTCTCTCCCAGGGCGGGTACCATGGCTCGGGGAAGCAGCTCAACTTACTGTTCAGCAAGGTAACCTTCTTCTAATCATTAAGCATTAGCATTAAACATGCTAATTCCTCAGATCTGCAGAATCTTGCGCAAATGCTTTACTTTACTCCAAATGCTCTGTTCCTGCAGGTGAGAGAGATGCTGAAGATGAGGGACTCCAATGGAGCTCGTATGTTAACGCTGATCACAGAACAGTTCATGGGTGACCCCAGACTGGCACTATGGAGGCAACAGGGGACCACCATGACTGACAAGTACAGACAGTTATGGGATGAACTAGGTACTGTTTGACACACACAGGCTTTAGATTTCACCATCATGCTTTGTTGCTGCAAACACACACCACTACCATCCTGCATATTTTTTTTTTTTTTTTTTTTTTTACAGTACATGCACTCAGTGAATATAAGCATTTATTTACAGGTTTGACTGTTTTTAATCTCATCTATCAAGTAAAACATCAGGAAGTATAGTGTGAAGGGTATACTGAAATTTAAAGGAATAATTATTCATTTAAGCATAAATAATCGCTGCAGCTATGTTAACAATAGCAAATCGGCTTTATTTCAGGAGAACAGTGTAGAATTAATTCACCGTCAGCTGTTTTTCTTCTTGAACAAAGACAGCTGCTTCAAAAGGGAACACCTCCCCCTCCGACGTTAATGAAATAATAGTTATTATTTATCAGGTACAGACTTTTCCTATTCTTTGCGTCACCTTAAACGCTCCTTTTAAAACATTAAAGTACATTTTAGGGACAAAAAGAAGTAGCTGTCCAAAAACAATAATAATTTGATCCAAGATGTAGAAGACGTAAAATCCAGATCTGTAAAAAGGCAGACTGGTGTTCCAGGCTGTGCAGAACCGCACGGTTTTACTATGTTTGTTTGTTTCCTCTACTTCCCATAGAGGTTTTCTTGTTTGTCAACCCAATAAATCATAGGAGGAAATTAGCTTTTTTTTCTTGGGATGGAAAATGAACAAAATGGAAACAATTGAAAAATCCACCATCCCACTGCTGTATAGTAATTTGTTTTTGTAAGTACAGTTAAATCTGTCATAAAGCTTGTTTATTATTGATTGCACATTGAAATAACATGGTGGCTTCTCAAATCCTCTTCTTTCTTTGCTCTTTCTATGCCTTTCTGCTTTTGTTTTTACTCCATGATGAAAATTCTTGCTCTGCATTTCGTCACTCATGCCTGATATCACTCTCTTCAACTCTGTTTTTCCTCTCCTCCTCGTTGTTGCCCTCAATGCAGCCCTAACAAAGAGACCGAGGATAAAGCCTCTCTCCTCCTCCTCCTCCTGTCCCCTCCCCCATCCTCTCGCCTTTACTTACTCCTTCCCTCGTCTCACCTCTCCCCCCTCGTCTTCCTCGTTTTCCTCACTTCACCTCCTTTCTCCCTTCTCCTGTTTCATTTTGTCATCTGTCATCCTTTATTTATCCCAATTCATTGTTCATTGTTCCCCTGCCTCCCACATTCTGTCTTTTCTCTATTTCTCCTCCAATCTGTATCCAATTTCTTCACATTTTATGCAGGTAATCGCAGCTGTCTTTTATTCGAAGACCAACAGTAAATGCTGGATTAATTTGCAGATCTGCACCACTGTCCTGAATATAATAATAGGCTATGGTGAAACCATTTCCTGCTGTCATGTCCATTTTAAATAGCCTTTTATATGGCTCTATAACATGTTGAATAAATCTTTTTAAAGCTGTGTCACTTTAAAAAAATATCACCTTAACACTCTTAGAGACTGGTATTTGATGTTGAAGGGAACATCGTTAGTATTAAGTGGCTAGTACTGCTTCACAGAATAGTTAGTAAGTATGGTTTAATACCCTACTGATAATGGTTGGTTATTTAAAATAATACAATATTATACAGGAAATAAGTTAACTTTTATTTCAGCTCCTAAAGACCTGTACAAATGACTACTGGATAATCCAGTGTAATTGACTTTTACTTTACTTCTACTTTTAGGGGGTGATGATGTAAACATGTTTTACCCTTACTACAGTACTAAAGCGAAGCAGAGCAGCATGTGTAAAGGTTCTCTGTGTCCTATGTGTATTTCAGGGGCCCTGTGGATGTGTATTGTGCTGAACCCCCACTGTAAGCCAGAGCAGAAGAGTTTCTGGCTTCGACAGCTTCGCAGGTGGAACAGTGTGGACGTCTGCCCCTTGGAGGATGGTAACCATGGCAGCGAGCTGACCAATCTGACCAACGCTCTGCCCCAGGGCCCCCCTGGCAATCCAGGTGAGATGACACCCAGCCAAAGCAGAGACACCACCTCCCCTTTTATTAAATTTCCAAACATTGCCTGAATCTTCTCCGGCATTACATCTTTTCATTCTTCATTTCTTTCCATTTCTCCTGCAGCGTTTCCACTTCTGCTCTGCTGTTAAGTCGTCTGTCTTCACCATCCCCCCTCTCTTTTTTTAATCAAGTCTCTTTACTTCAATCTCTGTGCCTGCGAGCCTTATTACCTTTTTAGTGTGGCTAATAGAATGAGCCTAATAACACAGTTGACGTCCTACAGCTTCTTCTGGCCTCTTTTCCTGTGTGTGCTTCTACTAAATTACAGAGAAAATACACACACATGAGCAGCATTGAAAAATGGTATTACTGCCGTACTGCCGTGGGTTTTGTTGGTGACCGCTGTATTATTCTGTTACTGATACTGAACATTTAACATCTGTTGTCTGGTAGATTCACTGACTCGGCCTCACCGGACAGTGTTCACACGGGCCATCGAGGCCTGTGACCTGCACTGGCAAGACCCCCACCTGCAGCACATCATCACTGAAGACCACTACACCAACTACTGTTACCATGACAACCTGAACAGCTCCCTCTTTGATGCCCGAGGGTGGCCCCTGTGGCATGGTGAGAGAACGTGTGCTTAGTAGAGGATATGTGAAATGAATAACACAAACAGACGGACAAATTGATTTTTTTTTTTGTGTGTGTGTGTGTGTGTTCTCCGCAGAACATGTTCCAACAGCATGTGCACGAGTGGATGCCCTGCGATCACATGGTTACCCCAAGGAAGCACTCAGGCTGGCCATCGCAATAGTCAACACTCTGCGGAGGCAGCAGCAGAAACAGCTGGAGTTTTTCCGCACACACAAAAAAGGTCAGTTGTACATGTCAATTTATTCACTAATGTTGAAAAGGATTTTAAAAAGGCTTCTAGGCCGATAATGAATGTGGTTTGGTAGATGAAATCCAGGAGAGTGGTGTGAAAAACTTTAGAGCCAGTCATTACCAGTCAGTCTCAAAGAAGTTTGTGAATATATTTTGTTATTTGCAACCAATGTCAGTCACTAAAGATGTCACTGTGGCCCTGATGTGTTTTAGCAGTCATTAGATGAGTGATTAATTAAGTAATTAATACTACTGCATACATATTTGTGGTCTGCATAGTTGTGATAGCTCACTCATATCACTACATAAAATTACAGTTTTATGCAGTCTAAAATTAGTTTCTTTTAAGTTCACTCCTCCAATTTTGCTCTGTTTTTATTATAGCCAAAAACTGTGCAGGCCTTTCATAATCTTTTATTATTTTATAGAATTGAATCACACATCCGCATTGTTTTTTGGTACAACAACATTGTACACAGTGTTTTAGGTGTCTACTGATTGAGCAGTCATTAAATGTAGTGTTTAACTGAAGTATTATAATTATATCACACATGTGTACCATGTAAACTCTTTTGGTGTTTTTCATTTTAGATCACAGTAGAGCAGGGGCGTCAAACTCATTTTAGTTTAGATTACATTTAGCCCAATACGACCTCAAGTGAACTGGACCAGTAAAATAACAACAATAACATCTGTAAATAATGTCATTTCCAAACTTTTCTCTGTTTTTTTTTTTTTTTTTTTTTTGGTGTGAAAAAAGTAAAATTATATCATGAAAATGTTTACATCTGCAAACTATCCCTTAAAAATGTCAATAACATGAACAACCTGAAAAAGAAAAATAAGTGCAATTTAACAATATTATGCCTCAACATCTCTTCTTCACATTTGAATTAGAACTTACAGATTACAAAGACATTTCATGTTCTTCATATTATTTTGTGAAAGGATAGTTTGCAAATGTAAAACATTTTCATATGATTGATTTTTACAGTAAAGCAAAGATGAAAAATTGGAGTTGTTATTATGATCATATTTTACTAGTCTGATCCACACGAGATTGAACTGGTCTGTATATGGCCCCTGAACTAAAATGACTTTGACACCCTTGATTCTTTTTTTTTTCCCCAACTAATTTTTTATTTGACACATACATATAAACACATATAACACGTATAGTTTCATTTGCTTCACATTATCTCAAATTCATATTTTGTTGTGTTTTTTTTTAATAGATTATGTCTTTGTAACAGTCAATAGTTCATAGTTCTCATAGTCCTTTTTCAAGTGGTGTACACATAAGATTAAGAAGAAAAAAAATGGAAAAAAGACAGAGGAGAAAAAAAAAGAAAATCCCTTGATTCTTAATATCTTCAGTGTAATTTTTGCACTTCACAGTTTTATCCCATGGGCCAGACTGGACCCTTTGGTGGGTCAGTTTTGGCCCACAGGCTGAATGTTTGACACCCCATCAGTAGGCTATTTCAGTGTAGACTGTCATAAGAGTGTCCGTATGTGTTACTACAGAGCTGCTCCATAAAGGCGTCACATCAGTGACCAACCTGGAGGGGTGGGTGGGCCATCCTCTGGACCCCATTGGTACACTGTTCAGCACCCTCATAGAGACGGGACGAGGTGGCGAAGAGGGGTCCGCAGCCCTATATGACTTCCCAGGTATGAGAACACACACACACACACACTATGCACACACACTTCACTTAGTGAGCTTCGGCCTCAAACACCTACACTGCAGTGATTGTGTCTTCCTGTCAGAGTGGTGAGCCTGGAGCCTCCAATCAGCAGTGATGACACAGACATGGTGATTGGCCTCCAGTCATTCTCCAATAACAGCTCATGAATAAGAAATGCAGCAGGAAAAACACTCCAATTAAAATGCATTAATTATGCAGGGAGCTCAACTTGATGAATTTAACATACTGTAGTCAGAAAGGATAGACACATCAGCCAGCACTTGTAGTTACTTTAAATAAGCAGGTGAGGTAATTGTATACCAGCTGCATGTTAAAGTTGTGAAAGTTTTCAATTAAGACTTGTAGCATCAGGCTATTTATATCTGAGTGTGTATGTGGTGTTTATTCATTAGGGACCATCAATGCTCCTGGGATGAACTGTGAGCTCTGCCAAGACATCATTAAGCCATTAAAACACATGATTACCATCCTCAGGAGAGTAGACACTCTGAAAAAGAACACCAGAATGAACAAGTAGATCAATACATTTATCAATACTCGAGTCAATCCACAGCCCAAAGGGACAATTTTCCTCCTTAGTCATCTCTCACCCCATCTCCTCCCTTCATTTCACCCCTCAGGGTCACTGGGTTCAGGCAGAAGGTCGGAGCATCATGTTTTCTCAGTGCACCGCTTCTTAGAAGAAGGAGAGACGTTTGTGTCGCTGGCAGTGGAGACGGCTCTGATTGGCCTAGGGCAGCAGAGGGTGATGCCAGATGGACTTTACGCCCAAGAGAAAGTGTGTCGTAACGAAGAGCAGCTATTGGCCAGGCTTCAGGAAGTGGAGTTAGACGAAACGCTGGTGAAGATCTTCCGGAAACAAGCTGTTATTTTGCTAGAGGGTAAGTATGCTTTGCATACATGGACACACAAATGCACACAGTTTTGTGTCTGGAAGTATCCAGAGCACTCAGACATTGGTTATTTATGTACCATCATATTCTGCATGTTTTGTGTGATTGAAATCATTATAGTTCGAGTAATTTTGACAGCAACGTAGTAACTGGACTTAATTGTAGCTTATCAGAATTTGTTACCACGAAACAATACAATAAGAGCAAATGCCCAAACGTATGTAAAAAATGACAAAATGTCGACAGGAGACACAAGAAGTTGATGTCTAAATTGGGAGGCTCATTTCCTCAACCCCCACCTTCCCAAAGAACAACACATTATCCACACACAGGAAGAACCCCATTTCACACCCAGAAACACAACCAGCTCTTTGTGTTTAACTCTGTCTGTTGTGTTAAGTGAATGCACTGATGTGCTAACTGTGTACTTAATTGTGTTCTGTGCCTCATGTGTGCATTTACACTTTGAATGTTTATCCTTGTGTGTAACAGTAATGTGAGCGTGTTGTTTGCATTGTTAAGTCGACTTGCTGACATTGTGTGAATGCATGTGTGTACTGAGGGGTATAATAAGCCTATGTGTGTAAGATGTGGCTGATCATGGTTCAAGGCCTTTTTCACTTCAGACCCTCTAATGACAGAGACAGTCAGATGCACGACAGCTAATTATGTTTGTCCATTGTTTTTGTCTTATTAAAGTCAAGCAAATGAAAGACATTATGATCTGCATTCTCATAGAATCTCTTAGGGGACATGCCAACACTGAATTGGTCCTACTTTCATTATTCGTCCATTCATAGTCCAATATAGTGTTTTCCTCTGTTCTGTTATGATCCAAAAACGATTTAAACACAGCAAGTCACCTATTGCAAATTACAAAAGCAAATGCCCCAAGCAAATATAACAATATAGGCCTAATTCTATATAATTATATATAAATGAATGTAAATATTGCACTACAGAAAATATGAAAAGCAACATTTTATCTGGTTAATTCACATTTTCAGATAAGACTTTTTTTAAATTTACCTTATAACATGTTAAATAAACTGACAAGCTAAATTGTTTGCTAGCTAAGCTTTAGCTGCAGTAAGTTAATCAGCTACTCAGTTAGCCTAGCAAAGACAGAAAAAAAGGTGGAAATGGGTGATACAGCTCATTAAAAAAATGCACTTATCAGCAGCTCTAAAGCCCCGTCATTAGCGTTTTAAGTCACAGTTGTCCGTCTACACAAAAAATGAGGCAGTTAGTTTTCTCTCTAAGCTTCCTGATACTTGCTACTTGTCTTTATGCCAGCTAAGCTAACGTTTAACTAGCTTAACTGACACATGAGAGTAAATCAACCCCCACACTCACAAGAAAGCAAATAAAGTTAATGATCCATTCAGAGGGAAGGAATAATTATCTAATGAAAGTACTTTTATTCATCTCTTTTACGCTGATACACTTCTAGACAAACTAATATTACTTTCCCCAACCAAACAAAATGTGTAAGAAGAGAAGGGGTGGATCAGTTTAACAGCTTTTCCTTGTAACTGTCAGTCTGTTTAAGTAACCAAATACCTAACCTCATGTGTCTATAGTTTTTGTCTTTGGTTAATCTGTTACTTTTGTAATTTCCTCTTGCGCTGCATGCGATATTCGTGCTCACATATCTCAGGATGTGTTTCAATGCCGTCTAAAAATGAGAAGTCTCTGCACTGAGGCGAAAACAAAAAGCGTCTGTACATTTGTCGTGTTTGAGTAACAAGCTTATCATTATTGTGATACACAGTTGAGTCATACTGCTCAGTGGCCTCTGAGTTTAATCAGCAGTATCAGACTTATTTAAAGTATCATGCTGGGAAATAATCTTATACACAAGGTTGCACCGGCTCATCATAAGTGAACTATTATGCTGCGTGGCACGCTGTGTTTCCGTTGCTCTGTTTTGAAGTTTACTCTGGGCAGACCAAACTGATTGAACTTGTATTTTCTGTGCAGCTGGTCCTTACAGTGGCCTGGGGGAGCTACTGTACAGAGAAAGCGTCCCCATGCATACTTTTGCCAAGTATCTCTTCACGTCGCTGCTACCTCATGATGCCGACCTGGCGTACAAAATTGCACTGAGGGCCATGAGGTGAGTACCCAGTTACCCTATTTAAAGCATCCTTTCCTTCCTGTTCGTCCAAGAGGAACTTAATAATGAGAAGGGGAACAAAAACAAAAAAAAAAAAAAAAAAAAAAAAGGAGGCAGGCAGTCATTTCCCTTTGATTGGACACAGCCATTAAGTGTAACCAGTGTCTCTGCCTTCTTTAAGTCTCTTTTTGTTTGTGGGAAAGAGTACGAGCGGAAACAGAAATGGAACAAGCAATAACTGAGACAGATTTAAGGCTATCTGGGGCACTGTTTAATGACAAAGCCTCCTTTTGCTGGAATATTCACTAAATAATTCAATGTTGCTGAAAATGAGTTTTATAAAATATGTGAATAATAAATATATGCTGTTGGTTTTTTTTTTTTTTCTTCCCCCAATCGCCACGGGTGTTTTAAAACTTTATTCCTACTCACCCAAATTAAACCCCTTTGATTTTCATTATATGTAAATGTCTACTTTAAAAAAAAAAATAAAAATCATTACTTGTGAAGAATAAAAAGCACCTCACACATGCTTCATGAGCATGGGAAGGAGCGAAAAATAAAAGTGAGCTGTTATTTTTACGCCCATCTTTATTTTCAGTGTTTATGGCTTCAGGCAAAGATCCACCTGAGTTTAGCTGTGGGAGCACGCAAAGGAAAACTATTGATTTTTTTTTCTTTTTCTATGAAAGGTTTATTGTCCTCTGATAACCTCTTTTCCTCTATGACATGTGCTTATAAGTCTACAATATAAGGACTAATTTGTTTTTCTGTGCGTTCAGGTTGCCGGTTCTAGAGTCCATGGGCCCCTCCGGTGACCTGTCCAGGCCCCACCACATAGTATCAGTGGTATCCAACCGCTACCCTCGCTGGTTCACTCTCAGCCACATAGAGTCTCAACAGTGTGAACTGGCTTCCACCATGCTCACTGCTGCTAAAGGTACCCAGTGTAGTTTTACTGTTTTTACCTCCGCCAAGGAACTTATGTTTTTGACGGAGTTTGTTTGTCTGTCTGACTTTTAGCAACGTAACTCAAAAGGTTATGGATGGATTTTGATGAAATTTTCAGGATTTGTTGGCAATGGCACAAGGAAGAAATGATTAAC
>JAPSES010000081.1:5829063-5841644 GCA_029822895.1 Maxillicosta whitleyi | reverse complement strand
TAATATTGCGGGGTGTCAGTCACAATATGTGGGGGAACTGTGCTGCTTGGCGGAGGTTTGCGCTCTCTGAGTGCTTTGTCTGAGTACATCATATAACAATATTACATTTAAAGGTTTAGTGTGTAATCTTTAACGGTGTCTAGGAAGACATCTTTGTCTCACTATCCCCTATGGTGGCCATAAAATACATGAAATAAACTGTCAGGATATTTTTTTTGTCTAATTTGTGATATTTAGTTATGTTTTGCACTGACAATACTGTACCTTGATTCCAGATGACACACCATAAAATAGAAATAAGACAAAGAGGAGGTC
The DNA here is from genome assembly GCA_029822895.1 of Maxillicosta whitleyi. NCBI lineage: Eukaryota > Metazoa > Chordata > Actinopteri > Perciformes > Neosebastidae > Maxillicosta > Maxillicosta whitleyi. Next base: position 5,841,329 of record JAPSES010000081.1, on the reverse strand, counting down.
CATTCTGAGCTAAGACCCACAACATGGTGACAACAAAAACAAAACCCTCTCCTACGTTGATATAAGCAGCTCATTGTAACACAATGGAAGTATGATTTATTGGTCAGGGATAAAAATATTTATTAAATATGCATGTGCATAATATGTGAAATAATAGTATATATGAAAAAAAAAAAGATCAGGCTTTATTCATTTTTAATCCTTTAAATCTTAAACTAAAAGAAGAGAATGAATGGATGATAGTGATAGATCTGGAGGTTCCACCAACACAGTAAAAACAGGAACTAGACCAAGTATTCGTCTGTGCTGTTGTTAAACAATTCAGTCACTACTGCACTCAGTGGATCGAAATAATGAGTGGATTATAAATTGATCGACTCGCACCACTGTTAACCTTGAATTTATATTTGTGTTGAGCTGAGACTCGTTACATCCATTGAATTTCATGATAAAATGACAGTAACTGCTGTGAACGCTGCTGTCTGTGGAGACGAGACATATGCCTGTATTCCACTTTTTTAAAAATCAAATACTAAGGATTAATTGCCGGTCTTTACGCTTTCTTCTTTCTTTTTCGGATAGCTATTTTTGTGTTGTTGTTGTTTTTGTTTTTTTTTGAGGGACCGCCTACAAAATTTAGGTTTTATTTGAAAGTTTATTGGTTGAGTCAAAAACTACTTGTCTGTAAATACTGATAAAGTTAAATAAGATAAATAATTGATTGTTGTGCAGAGAAGGGGTGGAATGAAATAAGTTTATACTCTCACTCCTTTTTGAATATGTGAATCCAATCATTATATGATGTTATATGATATGAGAATCTGTTTTTATTTCTAGTCACTAACTATTTTTTTTTTTTTACTGCATATTCTAAATAAACTGAACTGAAATGAACAAATTAAATTGTCAGAGACTCTATTGACCTGTTTACCATAATGAATGGGTCATGAGAAATATTATCCATATGTTTAGTCATTGTTCTTCTTTGCTACATTTGCTTCATTATGTTGAAATTAAAATCTGTTTTAAATGTTCACAAAATTTTTGTTTTAATATTAATTGTAAATATTGAACGTAAGCTACTGAAATTTTTCAAATCTATGTAGACAAACCTTCCAAATTTGTTCTGCCATTACTTAATTTATTTTACAGAAATTATACACAGAACAAATATATGTTAAATAGTAGAATATGCCTTTAATGTTACATTTATATGTATCATATATGACTAATGTTGCATTTATAGTTTTTACAGACAGGAGCAGCTCCACTTCAGCTTCCAATAGAATGGTGCCACTTATACACTGATGTTGCAGCAATAATAACAAGATATTAATTTATAATGAGATGACACTGAAAGGGATTGTTTTCTAATTTAGGAAGCAGTGTTTGCATTGACAAGCTTTTTTCCCTCAATTTTGCACACAACAGGATGTCCCTGATAACACCCATATGTATATAAAACATCCAGACACATACTAAATATGGTTTACATCATCTATTTTACTTCAGCTTTAAATATATACCATCAAATTGCAGCATATCGTCAGACTTCACACAGAGAGCTACAGCGCCACAAGTGAGTTAGAATGTCTGATAGGAAGGGAATATTATCTGAATGTAGAAACACTAGAAGCCAGGCCTTGAGTAAGTGATGCCAAGGCCTCTGTGAGAATAAAAAAAGGGGGAATTTTCCAGTCCCAAACCCCCTTCAAAGGATTTTCATATGCAGTATCTGTGCAGATCATGAATAATCCATGATTGCAAAATAGATCCCTTGCACTTCATGGAATATTGGTATGTAAAATAATGCGAATGATCCCGAGAAATGAGTATGCATGCAGAGTTGGTCTGGGCTCTTGGGTTTACAGTTAGTCTATTTTCACCAGACAAATTAACTCACTTTCCTGTATCTGGGAGTCAAATGTCAGAGTATTTGGTTGAAATGAGACAACCTTACTCCGTTTTTATTGTATGACATGTTTTCTACCGCTATTGTGCCACAACAGCGGCACAATAATAGTGTGTTCATTATCTCTCCAGAAAGCAAAGCAAATAGAGAACAGGTCTCTCTCAAGTCTGACAGGGGGATGCTATGGTTGCTGGGGAAACGCCTGCAAGAGACAGTGATGGCCGACACCTCAGGGACTGGATGAAGTGACGGGCAGAGAGGGGACATGTCAGAGTTTGTGTGTCTGTCCATCTGTGATTGTGTGTTTTCTATGTGGAGGCAGAGGAAGAGGAAACGTGTGTTAATGAAAGAGCAGAGCAGGGGGAACTGTGAATAAGTTGAGGAGGAAGTCTTCAGTCATCTGAGTGGATGGATGGTGGTTACACCAAGGGGGTGACAGCTAAGGGCTTTTGGGGGGAGTGAGTGAGTGAGTCGGTGGAAGGACTGGGTTTTAGTATTTTGGTGTTTTTTTCCTGATTCAGAAAGAGATCATTGAATCAAAATTCTGAAAATACATGGTTATATTATGTTGTTAGAGTGTTATATCTAATGGGATTCATCTTTCGGCATCTGAAATTTTGTTTATTTCATGACAAATTAAATAACACCTGATTTAAGTCAAAATCATCATTGGTCCTACATTCTTTTTTTATTTATTTATTTATTTAACACAAATTAGCTCTTTTTTTGTTTTTTAAATAAAGTAGCAACATTAGAACCATTTTTGTAAAAACTGCACTGAATTTAACAAAGAATAAAAACGATACACCAGCTCAATACTTTGAACTTTGGATAATTCACATTGGTCTGTTAAGTCTTTGCTGCCACCTTGTGGTGAGTAAATATAAGCTACTTTCAGCCTAAGAAAACAGTTATATTTTTTATACTTGCAGTAAAATAGAAAAAAAGCAGCACACAAAATATAAAAATTCAAAATAAATATGTGTAAATAAATTAGATTAAAAAAAATAGCTTTAATGTGTACAAACAATTAGTATACAAGCAAATTAAAAGCCCAGTATTACTTTATGTCAGAACTACAACACTAAAATTGTGTGTCTACATGTTTCTGGCTTTTATAAAACGTATGGTAGTATTCAAATGTAAAAACACAAATTCATTAGTGAAGTGACTTAATTAGTAGATAAATGATATATTAATAAAGTAAAATATAACTATATCTACTTGTGTTATATTGGCTATTGAATGTAGAGACTTTCATTTTGGTAAAACAATTGTATAATAAGCCTTTATCTGTAAAGGTGGTTTTCTTTTAAATATAGGCGACTCTTATTTAGAACTACACAATAAACCTCAATGTGATTCATAGTTGTTAAAGGAAGCATTTCAGAGCAAAATGTTCAACATCACACCTCTGGCAGTGTTTCCAGATCACATATGAACATATAACTGTTAATAACACCATACATTTCCCTGTCCTTTTAACCTGTAGGTAGTTATAGTTGTACTAGTGCTGAGTGTTGTTGTTTTGTCTTTTTCTGTTTTTTTTTTTAAGAAGTCATGATTTATGAATAACATTTTGTTATTCATTTGTCTCTGTATGATGTAATGCTCTGCAATGAAATCTTGTTATTTTATTTGTCCTCATGTTGTGCTGAATTTGAACAAACCTGACAATTTATTATCCTCCTTCTTGCCCTACTCTCAACCTGGACAAAATGATGAATAATTAAAGAGTATGATGGTAAAACCTGCCTTTGGAAATGTTGTACAAGCCAAGACTGTACTGTGCAGGGGCTAAATAACTAGAGTTTGATGACATTAAATTCACGGAATATGAAATCTACATAACATATATTTTTATGCATTTATTTATTTTGGTAATCTGTCATAGTAACCTTAAAAGAGTTTCATCTTGTGAATCATTTAATCATCTGGAGGGTTGGAGGGATCTTGGAGTCTACCAGTGATTGAAGGAGAGGTACACCCTGGATGTTAAATAAATAAATAAATAAATAATAATAATAAAGTAATGGTCATGTAAATAATTATATGTATAGTTTTCTGATCACATGTATTTCTGAATCAATGTATTCAATGTGAATAAATCAGTTAAAAAAGAAATTATAAAAGATGTATTAATGATCATTTGGATTTGTAGAAATGTGTAAGATATGTTCAAAGTATAAACATGAAAAGTGCAAATGATCACAGGATTTTAAGACCATTTCTAAGTTGTGGAATATGTAGAATCTCTATTTACTGCACTTCAATATACTTCTAGTATATAAGAAAGGCAAATATTACTCCACTACATTTAAGTGAAAGTTTTAGACAACTAGTTACTCTTCAGGTTATACTTTTTCTAATTCTTTTGAACAGTCATAAACTGAAGGATGACATTTTCCCTTAATGTATTGAGTTTAAAATTCTCCTGCTTCTTAAAGCAAATAAATTATTAAATGAATAAATCAAATATATCTTGCATTTGTGCATTATCACATGCATCATGAAACTATGATGACTTTATGGAGCATGATGGATTGTCCCCATGACTGTATATTGAGGAGAAAGCGGGTTCAGAAGATGAATGAATGATGCATTGTACATTAAAGTAACAGAATTAACTCAACATTAATTAAGTACCATAGTGAAACATGACGTACACAAGAATGTAGCAGTAACATGAATTAAAAAGCATCATATAAAATAATAATAATAATAATAATACGTATTATTATTATTATTATTATCATTATTATAAACCAATGACAGGGACCATTTTACTGTACATGGACTTTTACTTACTTTCAGTAGATGTTGTTGATTATACTTTTACACATGGAAGTACCAAACAAGTCTTAACCTTCAACTCTCAAGCGTGTCCTATGTCTCTATGGTGAAAGTTACTGTTCAGGTCAAAGATGGGATGAGTTAAGTTATATCAACTTCTAATGATGATGAAAAGTTAAACCATTAATGATGACACACCTTCTAAACAAACAGCAATAGTGAGTGGTTCTCTAACAATCTACTGATTTCTTCATTTCTCTATGTTCTTTATTTCTGTTGGAGGCTGCTTTACAATTATTGACCCAAAATACTTTAGAAATCACCCCATCGTGTTTCAAAAAGTCAAATATGATTTCTCCTGAGGTAGATCACTTCTAAAGTTATTTTCCACAAATCAAAGTTAAGGTGAGTCAGAGGAATACCAAGTCTAAGTTAAATCTGATTTTCTTCAGTGTTAATGAAGTCTCAAGTCGAAAAAACATGACTTAAATCAAGTCACATGACCTCTGATGACTACTATTTCCTACATTTATGCACCTACCTATATGGGGGAAATTTTGTTTCAAAAAGATTTACCTGTATGTGAGTAGAAATGAATATCTTTTCACATATGTGTAAATCTTTTTGAAAATTTTTTTTCCCCCATATACTTACATTTCTTTAATACCATGATAAAATATTTCTCACACCAGAAGAAATGTCAGTTTCCTGTGTCTTCTGTTTTTGCCTTTGTGCCATCCTGTATGTGAAAAGGAAGGGTTAATGAATCAAACGAATGTTTGTTTTATGATTGTGTGCATGGTACTGCAAATGCAATGTGGTAGTATGTTGTCAAACCTAAACGTATATGCAATACATTCTAAAGGTACAAGAAATTAATGGCCCAAGGTCTTACTTTGTTTTTATCAAACTAAACGCAAAACTTAATTGAATAAATATATTTCCCAAATTTAACAGTTAGCTGTAAATTTCACAAGTTGTAAAATGCATCTACATAACATATTAAATATTTTCTTTCCATAATAACTATTTGTGTTCATCAGTAATATTTAAGACAGACGGTGCGTTTTTACTTCACCCGCGCATGCGCACCGGCGTCCTGAGCCTCTCCTCTGACCGTTAGTGACCTCAGCTTCTGCAGCACAACTTGGACCGGCTCTGCTCACGTGCACACACACGCGCACGCTCTCAAATTGCAAAGAAATACCCCCACAGGAGAGATGGCCGGGATTTTCGGGAAGATCTTCGTGGGCATTTACGTGGAGATAAAAAGGAGCGACGGTATGTAGCTAGCACCACACACACAGAGCTCTCCATCCGGCAGGTCCGGAGGAGAGCAGCTAACGTTACCATGCACCGCAGCGGGCTCATTCTGCTAGTTAGCACGCGGCTACATCATCTTTTACCGTTAAAACCGAAGGGTGAAATGTCGGAGCCTGTAAACCAAGACTATGTTCGTTTTCTGACACGCTGCTGTCGCCTTGTCTCATATCGACATCGCCTGTCAGTCCGGGAGGTTCACGCCGGCCGGTCGGGCCGGGAGGGCGGGCCGGTCCGTCCACCTGTGCGGCTCTCCGGCCGTGGACAGGGGCTGTGTGTAACCACAAATGACAGAGACCTCCCTGATGCATCCTGCCCTCTGCATCATGGCTGAAACCTCCTAGTAAAGGATGAGCTGCAGGCACCTGCACTGCATCATCCAGCAGTGGCCTGTGGATGCTGGGCTGATGCTGGGGCCTCTCCCCTCTGACTGCATTCCATCCCACGGCTGTTAAAATAGTCCTTATTTTTTATTCATTTTGATAGCTCTCATTCAAATATCGTAATCTAAATGGTACCTAAATGTCATTTAGCAGGCAGTGAAGGCAGCAGCTGAAGTTGTGTGGTGTAATGAATGAATTAAATGACAGAGGAAGTCTTATCATCCTCTCATGGACCACACCCATCAGCATCTCAGTATCCCTATATCACTGTGTAAAATGTGATGGCAGATACACAAAATAAATTCAACAAAAAGTCTGAATGCTTATTAGTTATTTTTCGGGCTAAAGTGATTCATGATGATGTGCTAAGACGACTTGGATTCCTCTTGGCTCATTGGCTGGGTTAATGTCTGCCACTGTGATTTAAGGTTCATGTAGCACATAAATCCTTTAGGCGTCATCCCGCGCAGAACTGAGGGAAACCAGCATCTCCTCACAGTCTCTCTCACTCCCACTGCAGGACGAATACACCAGGCCATGGTCACATCACTGCATGAGGACAACGAGAGTGTGACAGTGGAGTGGATCGAGAACGGCGACACCAAAGGCAAAGAGGTATGGGTGTCCCTGGTCAGCTGGAAGACATTCATCACTCTGTGCTCATTATTCAAGTTACATTCATTTTAGACAGAGAGTTTAGTGTGTCACATGGATGATGGATAAGGTGTCATTATGGTAAAAGTCCTTTTACCACACTGTGAAAATACTCCATTACAACTAAAGGTTCTTCTTTTAGCAGGATGTGCATAAAGTGCAAAAACTCGATATATATGTCATGCTTTAAAATGGTCAATATCTTTCTTTTATATATGATGTCTTTGGGTTAATTTTATTGTTGCATTAATGAATAAGTTACATTTTAATCTGTATTTTCAAAGTTGAGTTCATTTGAGCTACTTTATACACTGATGTAGTTTTGTCTACAATAATACATACAATTCCGGAATATCATCATCTGTTTGTAGCATCACTGTCTTATGAGAAGCATGTATGCCAACTTTCATTAACACAGGTCTGTTCAGACCTTTTCGACAATGAGTCCAAGAGGGTTTTTTAAAAGATATTTAGTTTAAAATCTAGGAGTCTTTTTACCAACCATAAAGACTAGTTTATTCCTTCAGTTTATTGCCAACATTCACAGGAAGGGGATGAATAATTATAATCTGACAAAGAACTGAAGCTGTCAGACAGAATTTAGTGGAATACAAGTACAAGTTTCACTTCTTATGTAGTGAAGTGGAAGGATTCAGTTGCAAAAAACAGAAATGCAACAAAAGTCTGTTCAAGATACTTGAGTAAGAGTACATTCCTCCACTGACTAATTCTTTGCATATTATTTTTTTTGTTTTCCTTTTATTGTCTTAGATTGATCTAGACAGCGTCTTTGCTCTGAATCCAGATGTCGCTCCAGATGAAGAGATTCCACAGAGTCCTGAGGCTCCTCTTCCACCATCCTCTGTCCCCAAAGCCAGCAAGGTCCCCAAGGTCTGCTAGATGATGCTTTTATTCATGAATTACTGTATTTGTTTTGCACAAAACATTGTTTACAGTTAACTGTGTACCGTAAAAGTCAACATATCTTTATATTTTTCACTTTAGGTGTTTGATTTTAAACACAAACTATCTGGAAATTCACATTTAGAGCTGTTTTCATGGGTGCATTTTTGATGAGTAAAAGTTTACCTCTAGAATGAGACACACATTGACATCAAACCCTGAAATTTGTCCAAGTGCTGTGAGGCTGCTTTCCGAGGTGATCTCCATCTTAATCTTGTAATATTGGACTAAGTTAACACTGTGCATTAAGTGTTCCATATGTTTGATGTTTTTCAGACCAGACGAATCACAGCAATACCGAAGGCAGAGAACGCTCCTCGGGAGAACAGAGGTATGTTTGACTCAAATATGTAGAAACCATTTAAGCTACTGTCCAGATCTGTTACCATATTCATATTTTTTTCTCTACTGTACACTGTATCTTCACATACTAGTTCAACTTAACTTGCTGTCTTTTCTAATCTGTGGATTGTGGCTCTTTAACTTGCATATATGAGTGATGAATGTGCACTATACTCCTCAGCTGCAGCAGTGGGCACCACTCGGGCCCGTCCCAGCCAGCACAGCCAAGTTGCAGAGCCCCCCCCACCAGCCATAGCCCCTCAGACAGCACTCAACCAGACCCTGATACAACAGCAGAACGGTAACACACCTCCTTAGCCTTTGAAAGCAGGGCAGAGGTACCCAGTGGGTGTTGTTTGATGAACTTCAGTGCAGTTTCTGAAATCTGTATCTCTGTACTTGTTTTTTGGTGGAAAATAAAGTGTTGCATAGGACAAAAAACAGTGATGTCATGCTTGACACAGCTGTGTGAGGGCGTCAAAGGCTCTTTCACAGTGTGACACTGGCCTGGCTGCTCAACTCAGACTCATACTACAGCACTTGTTCTAGTACTCGACTTTGGATGATGAAATTGGCATAAAGGACTAATATTTGCAAATATGCAAATACAATAAGGATTCTCATTCTTTGATATATGATGCAGGGCAGGAAAACCCTTTAAAATGTTAGAACTTTCATTATTTACAGTCCATATCTTTGCTTCTGCTTTACTGAAGATGGGCATGTCAAGCAAAACTAGATCAATTGCAATAAATAAAGTGTGACTGCTAATGGTTGAAGCTTTGCTGGAATGCAGCTGGACCGTTGTTGAAACATGGCTGAATTTAGGTGAAATTGCTTAAGTTACAAAGAATTGCATGAGTAAGTAATAAATAAAAACTGAAGAAGTCCAAAAAGCTGAAGTAGAAAAATCTCTGGCTGACACAGGTATAGCTGAAGGTTGCTGGAACAGATCTGACCCGCTGGTGAATCATGTCTGATTTTATTTGGAACAGTGTAGCTTTAATTAGAACATATTTTTATATATATTATATTATATAGTATCTTATATTGTTATATAAAGAAGTAGAAATAAAGCTAAACAAAACTTTGTTACCTGTTCACAGGTTCATCTTCTCCTTTACATTGTCTCTACAGTCTTGAAAATTACTGTATATCACTAAAAACAAGTGATAAAAACACAGAACAGAGACCATGTATGTCATGGCCTCTAAGAGGAGACACTGCTAAATACTAGGAAAAACATATTATTTAAGACAGAACAGTAGTTTAATATACCAATAAGTAGTGATTAATATGTTATTGAATATTAAAGAAAACATGACCCTTCCCTAACTTTTCCAGCACGAAGGAAATCCAACTGTGTGAAGGAGGTTGAGAAGCTGCAGGAGAAACGAGAAAAGAGACGACTTCAGCAACAAGAACTTAGAGAGAAAAGGGCACAAGTAAGGAAAAAAAAACACATTTAATTTCATTGAATACGCATGTTCTTTCAGGTAATATTTGTTGAATCTTTCTGACTTAAGAGCACCACTCAATCCCTCCACTGATGTTGGGAACTTCCTGTTCAAGTTTGTTCATAGTTTTACATAAGAGTTATTCCCATATCTTTTATTACTTATATATACAATACTTTAATTATCATATTAGTAATATATTATCTAATATATATTTATATAGTACAAATTGATGTCCTAATTGTCTTAATAGTGTTTTAATATGTATATTTGATATGTATGTGTGTGTGTCATTGCAGGAGGTGGATGTAAATTTACCCAACTATGAAATCATGTGTATGATCAGAGACTTCAGAGCCAGTCTGGACTACAGGCCTTTAACCACAAATGATCTGGTAATTCATTTCAGATCCAGTTTAAAGAGTAGATATGAGGACCTCAGGCATTGAGCTTTGATAGTAAGCTGTAATATTGCTTTTTAGATTTGGTTGTACTGTATTTATTATTTGGTATAAATGTGTTACAAATGAAATTAAACTGACCACATAACATATCAAATACAGTATGTTGTGCATTCATACTGTCTTCAATGAAATACAAGATACATTTCATTATAATGTCACTGTTATTTTTTAATATGCATTTTCCAACTCTTTGTCTCTTTGGGATTGTAGATATAACTAAGGGAGTGTGTTTCATGATAAGGGCTACATAAATAAACACCACACGCAAATGTTCATCTCTTGTTTTTGTTTCAGATCGAGGAGCACAGGATATGTGTGTGTGTTCGTGCTCGTCCACTCAATAAGAAAGGTGAGTGTTTTTGGTCAGTGTCTGCCTGCTCTTGTGGGATGCAGTAATACATTAACATCTGATGTGTCCATGTGTGTTCAGAGTTGTCTGTGAAGGACTTAGATGTGATCACCATCCCCAGTAAGGACGTAGTGATGGTCCATGAGCCAAAGCAGAAAGTCGACCTGACCCGCTACTTGGAGAACCAAACCTTTCGCTTCGATTATGCCTTTGATGAAAATTCCACCAATGAAATGGTTTACAGGTGAAGTGTTCTTCAGTGTTTCTTAATGTTTTGTAGGGATTTCTCCTTTCTGATAGATGCTCCTCGGCTCACAGGTTCACTGCTCAGCCTCTGGTTGAAACCATTTTTGAGAGGGGGATGGCAACCTGCTTTGCTTATGGACAAACTGGAAGTGGAAAAACACATGTGAGTGTTTTGAATTCGACAGGATGGTTTCTGTTGTTTGTGTGTTGGACGTTTTTAATTCAAGTCTCTTTTTAGACAATGGGGGGAGACTTTTCAGGAAAGAACCAGGACTGCTCTAAAGGGATTTATGCACTGTCTGGTGAGTTTCCTCTTTAATGTTACCTTCACTGGTGTTTACTACCACCATTTAATGCAATTCAAGCTTTGTTTTATTTCTTTGTGTAGCAAGGGATGTCTTCCTCATGTTAAAGAAGCCAAACTACAAGAAGTTAGATCTTCAAGTCTTTGCCACATTTTTTGAGATCTACAGTGGGAAGGTGAGTGTCTTTTGCAGTGATTAGTCCTCAATTAATGCAACAATGTCTTCTTTCTACTCTAAGTGTATTTATATGCTTTGTGTAACAAGAAAGAATCATTGAAATAGTTCAAAATGTCTTCATGAAAAAGACTTAGATATATGGCACCAAATGCTGACGCGCTAATGTGTGGGCTTTAAAGGTGTTCGACCTACTGAACCGTAAAGCCAAGCTCCGGGTCCTGGAGGACGGGAAGCAGCAGGTCCAGGTGGTGGGGCTGCAGGAGAGGGAAGTGAAGTGCACAGAGGACGTCCTCAAACTCATCGAAGTGGGAAACAGCTGCAGGTAAACACAGGAGGGCAGTGAGAGTAGGACAAAGCCACGCATCTGGACTTTAAAGTTTTGTCTGTCAGATCTGTAACAGGAAGCTAATAAAGAATTTTTTAGGTTTACATATATATTTATGTGTTGGGCCTGGTTTAATGGACAAGAGATTTATTGATGTATTTAGGCTGAATAAGAGTATCCAGTATATTAAAATAAAGATTGTAAAGTGGCAAATGAATCAAAAAAAGAAAGTTGCTGCCGCACACTCAGAACTTTAGTGAATGCTCATTTATTTGACCAATGTTTTGGCTTACGCCTTCTTCAGGGTAATTTTTTGAAGAAGGCAAAAAAAAAGCGTATCGGATCGGCCGGCACGGAAAAAATCCATATCCAGACTCCCGATCCAGTTTTTTAAAAATACGCCCCGGGTTTCCCAGCGCACCAATTTAGATAACCATTCCATGTTTTTGCTGTAGTTTCCCTAAAACCTGGTCCGCATTTTCCAGCACACCTTCAGCATATTAGCATCTCTCAATTTACCTCGTGGCATCTTCTACATTTTGAGAGGGGGGAGATTGAGGAGTTGAAGGCATTTTT
>JAPSES010000081.1:5803827-5816504 GCA_029822895.1 Maxillicosta whitleyi | reverse complement strand
AATAATACAGTTTGATACAGACTAAATACTTTTCCTCTCAAAAGTCTGTTTGTTTGGCACATTTACGTTCATTCTTTTTATGTCCTGACACAATGTACAGATGTGTGCATACCTGCACATGCAGAATACCCTGAAAGAAATCAAAAGTGTCATGCACTACACAGGTGTTAAAATGTAGCAACATGAAATGGTAACTACAGCATATTTCCACTGTAAACTAGTGCAAAACAACATCAATGAGGTTACACAGTTGATTCACTACAGTGTTAGAGAAAGGTTTTGGCTTTCATGGTGGACGTTTTGATTCATTACACACTGAGTTGGAACAGATCACATATGCATGTTTGTACCTTGTGGAAGCTGGACATTAATTAACAGAATTATCAACGAGTGAACGATAGCTCCACACATCCTGATCCAAAAGGTTTTGTGGGCTCTATGATCATTTTGTGCACACTGATTGATGTGAGGGCGCTTCTCCTCCCTCGCCCCCACCCCCCCCCACACACGTGAACATACACAGTTCAGTAGACAGAAACAACAAAACCACAGTAGCTCGCCTCATCTGCTGCAAATTCAGGGCACTGGTAACGTTCTCCTCCACCAAAAAGCATCAGCGCAGTTCCTTTACCAATGTCAACATTCACGCTGAAGCACTTTTGGCCCCATTCTTCAGTCATTTTGGTCAAAGTATTGACGGACGGGTGTCTGTAAGAGAAAGCTATGTGGAAATCACAGTCCGTCCTGAATGAATCAGGCTCCGCATCCATTCTGTTCAGTGTATTGTGAGCAAAAAGAGCAAGAAGTCAGGGAACACTCCCAGCAGCAGCACGTGGGAAACAGAAAACCACCGACAGGTGGGTCAGAGGTATTGCAAGCAGATGAATATATAAAGGGATTGTTGCTGTGGACTGTACAGTTTCAATTGTTGCTTTAATGCTGCATGCTGCGTTTTCTGCTTTCTGTCCCATCTGTGTAACACATAGGATAATTAAGGCCTTTGATGACCCCCGAGGCCACACTGAAAGAGATAATAATACTACAGAGTCTCACACAGAGAAAACTGGATCTGTAACCTGCCGACTTTACACATAAATATGTTAACTGCATTAAATACATGTAGTTTATTAGCAACAAACTTGACAAAACTGTTCGGCGACTCAGACAAAACATATCTAAGGTAACACGTTTTAGGATTTAATGCAGTTCTCCGTGGTTTAAAGGATGAGTTTTCACTTCGATTCAGTGACACATTAGCCATGTAGTGCTGTTGTCTCGTCACACAATGTTTTAGTGTTTTAGAGTTCAGAACAGTAAAATTTTACACATAAACTATATGTTCATATGAAAAACAAGCCAAAAAGCCTTTGTAATGTAAGACGGGTCACAGGCAGTGATCACTACTTTAATCTCTGTTCAGTATGTACTGTTTAAAAAAAAATCAACAGTAATGGTTTAGCAAGAGTCAAATCTTCTACTGTACTGAGATCAAGTCTATAATTTATAATTCTGGTCAAATAAAACAAAACAATGAACATTACATGGCTAAATATCACAAAATTAAGACAATGTTTGACTTTTTCTTCACTATCTCAATGGTAATTCTTCTTTCATTCTTGTGTTGTAGATGTTTTTCTTTGCACTTTGCGTGTTTTACTGTCAGTCATCGCTGGTTATTGTGTTGTGTGGAAAACAAATGGGTTGACGCTTGGACAGAAACAGAGGTGAAAGTTATTATTGGCTTTTTACTGCGGCTGCTGGCAGACTCAGCCTCAAACCCGTGCTTGACTGTACAACAATGAATCTGGCTCTGCAGTTTGTCCTGAGCTCATGAGTGTGGACGCTTGGACACTGTTGTGTGTGTGAGTGTGTTCAGAAAGGGCAGGTGGCCAGGCTCCCGTTACACGAGATGAGTTAAGGCTTACAATAATTCATGAATCCTTCCTTGTCATGTTTAAATAGTGGTGTGTTCTATAAAAGTATTACTCTAAAAGAGTCATGCTACAGAGTTGTCTTTTATTCTCCGGATCCCCCTGATTAGTCCACTCCCTCTGGACCCTTTACTCACCTTCCCTCCATCTCTACCTTCAGTCTCTATTTTGATCCCAGTTCTGGTCCAGAGATCATGGTGGTCCCTTCACTTCAGCTCCATCTGAGACTTACTTGGGGCCCAGTAACCCTCCGCTGCCCTCCTTGGTGCTCCCACTGCGGCCCCAGCATCCCGCCGCTATGCTCATACTCCTCTGGGTTGCCACGCCGACCCCTCGCTCCCGCTCCATTTCGCACTGGCTCAACGTGCGCTCAGTCCGGCCCGGTTGGCTCGGGGAGCTCGAGCCCGCCCCTCCAGGCTGCTTGGAAGAAATGGTGCGGAATATGTGATTGCGTTTGCGGAGGAAGTCTCCCCCGGCTGCGTTCAAGCCGAAGCTGCCCTTGCGGAGAACCATGCGGGTGCTGGCGGACTTGGCCGGGCGGGACCTCTGGCTGTACTCCAGCTGGGACAGGTGTGATGCGTATCCATCGGGGATGAACTGGAGGAGACACGTAGAAGGTTTAATTAGTCGGTCAATGAGTCATTAGAGGAAGCCCTTCATTGGCAGCATTGGATACCTGACACTGATGCTGCATTTTCTTGGTGGGTCTTCCAACTATGTAGATATGAGATGGAGGCAGGCCAACGGACGTGTACACAGAGATGTCCTTGGTGGATCCATAGGCTGCAAAGATCCTCATATGGGCCTGAGGAAAAACAACACCCCCTGTGAGAAACCTCAAACAGTTCAATATCATTCTGGCTCCAACAGACACCGGTCGACTTTACCTCATTGATGAGGGATTTGAGAAAGTTGGCCTTGTGTCGGAGTGGGTCATGAACGAGTCCATCACAGAAGGAAACGATGCCATGAGGGAAGTTATGCTGAGAGAGCCAGGCGACCACACGCTGCTTCTGCATGTCAGGACGACCGGTTACATATACGATCAGATAGCCCAAGTCCTGCCAGTACCTGCAAGGAAACAGAAAATAAACAACCAGGCAAGTCTGAGAAGGAAAAAGCACGTTTTCATTCATTCAGACCTGAGGCACACTGAAAACAGGGGTTTCATTACTAAAGGGACAAAGCAAAAGCATAATGACGAATCAAAAATCAATTAGACATTTTTATTTCATCTTCGTGGTTAACTGTGTCTAAAGGGCTTATGAAATCGTTAGCCTCATACAATGATTGCCTGTTGTGCTTTTTTCAGGTCATAGCAAATAATGCCAAATGAAGCAGCAGTGTTAGGAGGGCAAAGCTATGCCGATATTGCAACTTGGAAAAAAATATGATTTAGGCAATTATGCTGTAAGGCTAATGAAACACTTGAGCTTGTTTTTACTTAACTTTACTCACCACTGAAACTCATTTATTATTATTATAATTATTTAAGTTCTTCTAACTCTAGATATCTGAAATATTTCTCATCTTCTGCTCATAAATAAACCTGGTTTCTTCATCTCTCTGTCAGGAAAAAAGAAAATTCAGACCTTATTATTCTGATAATTATCTATCTATTTATTTGTATTATTAACTGGTATGAACATTTTTATTGTGATAATATTTCAAATTCATAGGAGTGGGAAGTCCTGCAGCCTGTACCTGAGATGTATCCATTCAGTTCCATTCAACAAGTTAATATTCAAGCATCAGCTAAACTAGGTTAGTAAGTTAAGTATAAGTCTATACATATATATATATATATATTTTTTTTTTAATTTCGCTCTGTATACACGTGTATTTAGGTAAAAAGAACAGTTATTGTCTCCCATTTTTAAAATAAAAATCTTGTTATTAAGAGCATTTATTTGTAGAAAATGACAAATAGTCAATTCCAAAATTTTTAATTTAATAGAGAAAGAATATTTGAATATTTATTGGTATAATCCTGATTGTCAATCACAGCTTTCGTCTATCTTTGCATGACTTCCATCAGTCTTTCATCTCACTGTTCTCATTGCACAATAATAAAGGCACAACTTCATTTTCTAATTTCATTTATATTAATGCAGGTGTTTTTTTTTGTTTTGTTTTTATAGAGCTTTAACTACAATTGTTACAGTTTTCAGTTTTTTTACAGACTTGTCATTGCAAAATGATGGAAGATGTGATCAAATTTCTATTTTGCATTTTGTGAAAGTGTCACTGTAAGTTAAACCACAGTGTCATGTCATCTCTTTATGTTCAAATGTCTGAAAACAATGAACTGATTGACTCTACAGAGCAAAGAGTGAGAGTCGAGTCACGTAACAGAAAGTACGTTTTTGCCTTGTTGATATAAAAATAAATACACTTGGAGTGCTGCTTGTGGGCTGTAGTGCACGGCGTGTTCTCACCTCACCACATCGACAGCTCCAGCTCGAACCTTTGGATCACTGCCCATTATAGAAACACTGGCAGCGAAGGAACCATCAATACTGAAAACGACAAACTCTGTTCCCCGTGGGATGATGGTTAGGTAGCTGTCTGCAAATGTATGGTCACCTCTGAGAGAGAAGCATAAAGGCAGGAGGAGAACCAACAGTACAGAACATCCGTCATTTTTATAAGTGTATATTAAAACTGTCGAATAAAAACCAAGCATACCTGACCACCATTTTAACTGGGTACACCCCAATACCGAGGCGTTTGGCTTCAGGGATGACATAAGAGACTCGCCCACTGCTGTTGGTGAGCTCTGTGTCAAAGTACATCCACTCCCCAGACGGAGGCTGGGTCATGATGTGGATATCAATCTGGAGAAAACAATAACAACATCTTCTCACATGTCCGCTGTACTATCTTAATGACACAGATCATGACACAACTACGTAACTCACTTCTATTTTTAATACTCAGCAGCTGAGCGTGTCATTACCTTCTCCCCAGTAAGGGTGACCATGTCCAGAGGGCCATACATGAAGCGTCCGGTCACCATCTGGGTCCCGTCCTCTGTGAACACTGCGTCGTTCACTCGGTGGTTGGCTGTCACATTCTGACAGAAAGACAGAAAGATGCAAAACACCCAGTGAGACGACCGCCCTGCTGGTTTCTGATGATGGTGTCATGTAGTAACACCAGAGTAGACAACAGATTCATTAAAAAGGAGCAAAGTAAGGACCGTCATGTGACCATCTTTACAGAATAATTGTTATTATGCCTCAAATTAAAACAAAAATAAATAAATAAAAATATTGTGCAAACATCTCACCCTAATTTTAACATGAGTCCTCTTTCGAAGCCACTTCTCACGGGGTTTCGATGGCGTAAACTCAGAAACCTCTTTGCCGTCCAGCTCCAAAATACTGGAGTTCTCATGTCTCATCACCTACAAGCAAAAAATATTTAAATGAAGTCCTCCAGGATGTGTGTATACAAGATAAGATAAGATAAGATAAGATGAGATGAGATAAGATGAAATGAAATGAGATGAGGTAAGGTAAGATGAGATAAGATAAGATAAAATAAGATAAGATAAAATATGATAAGATAAGATAAGATAAGGTAAGGTAATGTAAGATAAGATAAGATAAAATAAGATAAGGTAAGGTAAGATAAGATAAGATGAGATGAGATACGATATGATAGAAGACAGGCAGAACATTTATGAGTAAAACAGAAAACATAAATAATTCTATGGACTGTTTTGTTTTATACAGCAGTGTATTCATATATATATAACAGAAAAAAATATTTAAAAATTCTCTATAAGAAGAGAAATTATGAATCTAAACTCAATAGAAAATCCAAGAAATGTTTGAGTGGACCTGTCTGAGAAGGAAAGACACCACATCTGTGGACTCCCAGTAGGAGGCATGGAAGAGATGAGGCAGAGCCACTGTGGGGAACGCTGTCAGTGCGTCTGGACAGTACAGGGCGTAGTCCATCCTCTTACTGCCCCACCACCGAGAAGCAACTACAGCAGGGGGGGGGCAAGCACGAGAACACACAATACAGGACAGACATTAGAAACCAGTCAGTCAAATATCCTGACCTTTGTTTGAGCTGTGGTAGAAAAGCATATCCACAGCAGACGTACTGATCTACAGATGAACAGGAACACTGATGTTCAAGGGTTTGACTAGGAGGCATTAGAGCAGTGGTTCCCAACCTTTTTTGGCTCGTGACCCCATTTTAACATCACAAATGTATGGTGATCCCAAAAGAGACATTATTTTGATAAAATTAATTTTTTTTGCTCATGTTTTCTATACTATGTTGCAAATAAACATTCATTTGAGACACATTTACTCTATATAATGTATATTATTATGGACGGAGGTAGAAAAGGCAGGTTCAGATTACTGCACAAAGTGAGAATTTTATTTTCTTTGGACAGGATATGAATAGGATGATAATTAATACTGAATAAACAATAAATCAAACTAGAGCTGCAGCAGCTGAAACCAACCACAGTGAACATTTGACAAATTAACAGTATGACAGTGCTTCAGTTTCAGCTTCACAGTTTGTCTTATGGATTGTGGTTGTCTCTCAACTCACCATATATTCTTCATTAGTAAGTCGTTTTTTTGTTTTTTAATTAATTACTAGAAATTTGAACTTCAGGTGACCCCACATGAGGTCCCAACCCCAAGGTTGAAAAACACTGTATTAGACTATGAGTAAAGTGATGGTCAGTGGTGAGATGTGAAGAGGTTTAGGGTGCACACTTGCAAGAAAAAAAAAGTTGACACTCTGAGAACCTTGTTCAAGAAAACTGAAAATTGGTTCTCATAAAATTGAGCGGAGAGGAAGTCACAAAACAAGGATCAGGGGTTGAATACGTGTTTTTTTTTTTTTTTATAAACGGCACTACTGAGGAGGACTAGATGGAAATACAGGTGAGAGGAAAGAGCACTGAAGATGAGGACAGGGAACAGCGTCCTTCTCTCATCTCCTCTTACTACAGCTCCCAGGGTACCTTGCTCTATGTTCTTCAGTACACCTGGTGATGGGGGGGCAGAGCTGATGTCTGTCAGGTCAGAGGTCACATCGGTGAGGTCAGAGGTCATGTCGGAGCTAATCTCCGAGCTCTGCTCAGACTCCACACCGTTGGGTTTCGGGAACACCTGACGGATTTTCTTGAGTGAGCGTGGGGAGGGGCTCCGACAAGTTAATCTATTGTAGGGGAGAGCCAGCTGGGACAGCAGACTGGGCCGTTTAGCCTGCGAGACGTCACTTGCGCATGCTGACGTGATGTTTGGAGTGAGCAAACGAGAACATCAACACATAAATTTCAGGACGTTAAGAAAATGTTGGGGCTGAGAAAACGGGTTGGAGGTGAACTTACTGGTGGCAATGTTGGATGCGGTGTATGAGTCCGCTAAGCCGGACACCTGGCTGGCGATGCTGGCTTCACTGGCTCTGCGGTTACAGCGGAGGTGAGGGACCCCTGGTGACGTGGACGATGGGTACTGACCATCAACATACATGTGGGAGTGAAGAGAATCCGCTAAAGAAATTAATGAACAGGGGAAGAAACAACAGGCTAGAGTAACACAAGTAACCAAATGAAGAATGCTAATGAAATCAAACAAAAAAATACTATTTGACTATTTACGTGTTCTTTAAAAGCATGTCAACCTTCTTTTAATTAGCACCGAACATTTGATTATTTTGCTCATTTTGGATCAAGTTTATATCACCTTCAAATTAAGAGATTATTTAATTTTGCAAAGTATCATAAAACGCCGTTTGCTGGTTAATTCACCAACAAACCTATGTCCTTGTGTGGTTTTTATATGCTATATCTAAAAATGTGCAGTTTCTCGTATTCTACTGCAGTTTTATTTAGTATCATGATCTTTTTCTGCATTTGGCTTGTTTTCTACCTGCCTCACTGGTTTATCTTGAGTCTCATGGAATGACTAATTAGCATTTACCTCAATATTATGATACTTACACTGCATTGGATAGATGATTTTTATATGTTTTTGCTGCTGTAGACATTGCAATTTCCCCATGGTGGGATGAATAAGGTCTAATGTTATCTTGTCTAGGTATAACGTATCTCTCTATTAACTCATAAAGACCCAGTGGTACTTTCTTGGCAATTTTTTTTTCTGTATATTTAACCATTTTAAGTTATTTATCACCATTTATGGTAATATGATCCACTATATTTTGCATTTTTCTGTGTAAATCACGTATTTTCCAATATTTCATTCATTGATCATGTAGACGTTTATGAAAACACAGAGTATATACAAAGGTTATTATATCACAAAAAGAAAAAAACTGAAAAAAGTGTCTTTTTTCAGAAAATATATCAACAACTGAAAGTGTCTCAATCCACTGTCATTGATCCAATTCAATGCGTTTTACTGGTGAATCAATGTTGTAGAAGATGACGGTGTTTCCATGTTCACTACAGAACCTCTGAATGTTCAAATGGGTCATATCAGATGACCATGAAAAGACGATAAACTGCATTTTAAGACAATTATTTACATGTATTGATAGGATTAGTGGATCAAAAGGTATTAAACAGTTTACATCAGTAAATGCTTTTAGTCACTGATGGCTTTTTGGGTCTTTACGGTTTGAATGAAACATAAATAAGTCACATCAGAAAAAAAAGAAGGGGGTGAAAAACCAGAGCTACCAGACACATACTGTCTGTGTGCGGCTGTGACACCTGCCAGTTGAGAACAGGCACAGGGATCGAGGTTTCACTGATGAATCCGTCCTGGAAACGGTGAGAAATTGCACCTCCAGACTCCATCAGAAGATGAGGGTTACTCTGCACAGTCTCAACTGGAAAAACCAAAGCCAGGAGAGTTACAGACTTATTACATGAATTATTATTGAAAAGACAGTGACACTTAATGCCTGGACTCACCCAACAGAGCTGAGTGGCCGTCACCCAGAGGAAAGCGCTGGTAGCGGGGGACGCTAAAGGGAGGCAGCAAGTGGAACCTCTTATCGAGAAGAGGCTCGAGGCGTGACGCAGACGGGTCGGCCGGATGGAACAGGTTATACACCTGCTGACAGGCTGGACGCAGAGCAGACACTACAGAGGCAAGAAAAATTATGTAAAAACAATATGAGTTTACAAAGTGGAGATGAAAAACAACATACATGTGTCACTTGTACATCACTGATACAAATACCACAGAACAGAAAGTATAGTTTACAGGCGCAGGTGTGTCTGTCACTTCTGTTACTCTAGGACAGGGGAAGGCGACCTGTGGATTCATGGACACATTTGGCTTTTGGGTCCTTTTCAAGTAGCTCAACTCCTTTTTTTTTCCTTTTTTTTTTTTTTTGCTATTATCGTCACAACCGTAAAGCTATACTTATGTTATGCAGTTATTAAAATGCAGACTACACTCCAAATGACTAAAAAATAAAAGTAATATTAATAAAAGTAGGATACTTTTACTTTATGGTGTTGAAGTTTTCCTCTGTTTACTCCATTACAAATGAAACCCTGTTGTTGCCCTGTCCTCTTTGCTTTGCTTTGATGCAGTCACTCCATCACAGCAGATTCATGCCATTAACTGCTGTTGGGTAACTAGTATTATTTATGTTATTAGTGCTGGTGTGTAACTAGTGTTATTTATGTTATTTGTGTTGGTGTGTAACTAATATTATTTATGTTATTTATGCTGGTGTATAACTAATATTTTTTATGTTAGTTGTGCTGTTGTTGTTGATTACATTCTGTTCATTTTCCTCTCTTTTAGCAGGTGTTATTTACTTCATCTCATCCTAGTATTTTTCTTTGTCTAGTCTGCGCGGTTCTGGTTCTGGACATTGTTCTCATTATAATTATTAGTACAGTTGTTGTTGTTGTTGTTGGTACTGTTGCTATTCTACTGTGAGGGTCATCTCCACCCCACCCCCCTTCACTTCTCCTTCTCTTCTCCTCCCCCCTGTCTTTACCTGTCAGGTCTGGCATCAAAATGTGGTTAAAAAAAAACAAACTCATAATAAAGACAGTAAAATATCAAGGGCGAACTCATATACTTCATGAAGAGTTTGCTCTTCATGAAATATAAGCAGCCAGACGAACATTCTGTTGTTATGATGCTGGACAAGACAAGTTAAAAAAAAAAAAAGAAACCCTTCACATATCAGTCATTTTTTTCACAATAATGACAACTGTCACAGTTTTCTTTAGTGTAGTTCAGTAAATGCACTGAAATATTGATTTAACCTTGACATACTCTGGACCAACTCATCCTAAAGAGCTTCTTCAACAGTCAACATTTTGAGGTAAAAGATATAAAGATATGTTTTGGATTCAGACCATTTTTTCCTATTTCAGCCCTAAAATAGCTCTTTAGATAGTAAAGCGTTCTGACCCGTTCTCCAGGCCAGTTCTGATATCGATGCTTGAACACAAATTATGTCGATGATTATTTTTGGGTTGATTTATCTTAGCTCTTGTTATTTATCATTAAAACAGTTTCTAAGTTTTCCAACACTTTATCACACAATCACTAAATGAGCAAAAATGTATTAAAAAAACCACCCATTAACCACTGCTGTCGGTAAATGTCATCTTATTATATGTGCACAGAAAATATTCATCCATCACTCATGTCAGCATGCCTTAACTTTAACGGTACAAAAACCTGTTACTACTGTAAACCCCTCGCTGCCTAGATTTATTTATATAAAATATAATATATAAAATAAAATTCATGAGTTCTGTTGTTACTGTCAAGCAGATACTGAATTAATGTGGAAACTGTTAAGCTGAATATAAGATACATGGGATTTATGTTATGCAAATTAGATACACTAGGCATAATTGGTAAAATAATAATTAAAACAAATGTTTATCCGGTCAATAATCCAAACAAATCAAAATGATCCAAAATTAAATGAATTAAACCTTTGAAACTGAACCATGAGCAGTTCAATACTGAGGCAACAATAGTCTACAAGGGGTTAATGAATATATATGGAAACAAATAATGTGAGAAAATATAGATTTTGATTTACCTGTAAAATATATGTACACAGAAATACACTTACATATTTTCTCTAAGCTACATTATAGATTAGAACTGAGTTGAAACGTTCACCCAGCAGCTGCAGGCCTGTGACTCTGCTCCTCCAGCTCCCAGTGGACATAAATCTGAGTTCAGTCTTATATTTGTCCACTCTCCCTCATGTGTTGTGTGTTGCCTTTGAGATCAGAACCATGAACTTTAACCCCTGACACCTGTTTTCCAGCTGATGAAGCCTGTGCATGTCACACAGGAAAAAACATCAGTGGCCACAAATAACCACTTCCTGTTCATTGAAGGGAATATAACTAGGAAACCACTTCCAACATTTGCTTTATACATACTCAATGAGCATTGTAACGGACTGAAGACAAGTGAAAATGAAACGTGCACAAGGTAAAACATCCTCACCGTCTAATGAGGGCACCACGGTCTTCCTCAGAGCGAGTACCAGCCCCAGAGGAGAGCCAAACACGAAGAAGTCAGTCACCTCAAAGTCGAATTTTCCCAAAGAGCCTCCCTCTAACATGGTGCTGCTGCTGGAGCGCCGCGACCCCGACTCTGCGTGGAGAACGCTGGAGTGAAGGCTGTTCACAGAAGAAACGTTCACAGTATAAATCCTCACAATTAACCCACTAGGAGCATTTGTCGTGACATTTGTGTTTACCCGTTTGCTCTCACCTGGACAGAAAGGCATGGTGATGTTTGATGGTGTCCAACTCGTACGTGGACGAGTCGCTGCGCTTGCGTGGGAGCTGTTTCTTCGGATCGTCGGGCCCAGAGCAGCGAGGGATGTCAATGTTGCTACGGCTGAGATGGCGGCTTCCCTCGAGGGACGGTGAGGAAGGTGAGCCGCTGTTGATGATGATACCTGGAGATAAGAGGTCTGTGTCCTGACAGGCACAGATTTAGTGGGTTAGAGTCGAAAAACGTGTTAAAGGTTTAAAATCACGGTCAGACGTCAGAGGACTCGTACTTGAACGCTGATGGTGCTTCCTCGTCGGCTGCTGTTCTGACTTTCGGACACAGTGACAGAGCTGCTGCACAGAGCGTCGAAGCCCAGGATGCCCCCAACGCAGTCACCGATGACACACACCTGTGTCAGACATCAGATCATACACACATGAATGCACTGACCCACTAAAAGTACAGTAAAGCTACGCCGCCTCGCCAAAAAAGAAGTCACACATACGTTCAGTTTTGATTCCAGGAGAGATTCATTGCCACATCTTTTTTTTTTTTACCACATAATACTGTAGTGACCCAGGCGTCGCTGTGATGCATGGGGGGTAGCAGCGTACCACAAGGCATGCTGGGGTCCATGTTTGGGGTTATGTTCTGGGTTAAATTATGTCGTGTTATTAATGTAAATGTCTAGTTCTTGTCTCGTTTCATTTATGTGATCATTATTTATTGTGTGTGTGAAAAGGAACCGTGGCCCAGGCAGACATGAGCCGCTATGGCTCCGGTTCCTGAGTTATGCATTGATCATACTGGCTTTCCTGTCTAAAGGGCAATTGTCAAAAATAAAAGCTTATTCCTGAAGCAAGAAGTTTTTATCACCTTTCTTAAGATCACTACATGCCACAATTCTTCCATAGTACCACAATAAGGTTCATAACATATTTGTTCCATCCATAGTTTCATTCATTTTTTGATTATTGATGATGCAGAATCGAACCGCTGCATCCAGTCTTCA
>JAPSES010000081.1:5762267-5783648 GCA_029822895.1 Maxillicosta whitleyi | reverse complement strand
TAATGATGAAGTAATGGTACTAATGTATGTAATGATGAAGTAATGGTACTAATGTATGTAATGATGAAGTAATGGTAAAATTTCACAAAAGTAATCCAGTCTTGTTATGTCCTCTGATAATACACTAAGGCTGAAATGTTGGATTTCAGAGCTTTTCTAAGGGTTAAATGCACATTTTCCTCTGGTTATTCCACTGACTGAGTTAACTTATCTATTACAATATTCTCTAACCGAAGCCCCATCTCTGTCAGAGAGTTTCCTCGGTTACATTATTATGTATGAGTGTTTATTTGTGCAGAAATTATGACATGAAACACAATCCACAGGCATATGGAGCACCAGCTGGTCTGCAGAGGAACACCGCCCCTTTGACCCTTTATCCATGCTCTTTGGTGCTCTTGTTCTGGTACAGTATGACATGATGACACTTTAAACTCCTGCCCTCGCTTTGTTCACCCAAACCTGAACTCAACATGTTACTGAATCACTGACTAATTGTCTACCTGGGTATTTCCATGTACACCAATTTTCCTCTTAAAACGTGTCCATTTGAGAAGAAAGAGGCCGTTTTTTTAAGCCGTTTTTTAATCATTTTTCTTCCTTATCAGAGAACGGCGAGGTTGTCTGAAGAAAAGCACTCACCTGGATCATGTAGAGCTGAGCGATGCGGTACTCCTCCACGCTCATAGGCATGGGGATGCGATACTCCTTGATCAGCATGGTTGTGCTTGAATCGGGTCGTCTCTGCGTGCGATATGTGTCCGAGGGAAAAGGAGCGGAAGAGGATGAGCTGCTCCTCTCAAAGTAACATGGTCAAACAGCCAGGATATTCACAGGTTATTCCCACCTGTCAGAGGAGAAAACACAGTGGGGTCAGCGATGACAGCGAGCACAACTTCTGATGGTCCTGTGTGTCGAAATCTCCTGTGTTTCCCATTTAAAAGAAAGAAAATGCAGATATCAGTGTCATGCAATACTTACTAGTTGTAAACCACAGGAGGAGGTGGCATGTTTGTCTCAAGGATTAACCCCCGCCTGCACCATACACAAGACAACACTTCCTGTGTGTGTCCTCAAGCCCTCCTACAGATCTGTTACAAGGTAATCCAGTGGCCTAGCAAC
Source organism: Maxillicosta whitleyi (assembly GCA_029822895.1). NCBI lineage: Eukaryota > Metazoa > Chordata > Actinopteri > Perciformes > Neosebastidae > Maxillicosta > Maxillicosta whitleyi. The sequence continues at coordinate 5,782,526 of JAPSES010000081.1, read as the reverse complement.
ATCCCTGAAATCCCCCGGCAACCTAAATCCCAACTCCGTCTACACACTCTGTAGGTTTAAGAGTGATGCTTTGGCCTCTCCCTAAAAAAAAAAAAAAAAAAAAAAATGTGCCTTTATTCAACATCAACATCCTTCAATCTAAACAATCAAAGTGTGAGAGTGAAACCAGGTAAACACCGACCAACGCTAATGAACACACACTGACGAGTGAGGTCACATGACGATGGCTACTTAATCTCAGGCAGATTAAGAGGACTGCTTTTCTAATGCTGTGTTAATTTAACAGAGAAAGCCCGTTCTCATATGTATGTAAGTGCATTTAGGTTTAATGGCTGCAGCTCTGTGGGTCCATCTGGGCAGCGTTAGGTTATGTGTGTTTGGTTGAGCTGCTGTAACAGATGTAAAGGTCAGGGGGGGGGGGGAAATATGAGAGTGAAGACGAAGATCACAGTGACCCCACGTTTACCTTATTTTCAGACGATTATGTCGCTTAAATTGCTCTCAACCACATATGATGAAGTATAATATAATAATTGCATTCTTTATTTTACTTTTTTTATATTACATTATTATTCTCTTTTGAGGTTTCAGCACCATTAAACACATCCCTGACACATGATCATCTTCTTCAGTCCATATAACGGATGGATAGAAGTGCAAACGCATTCCAAATGTTAATTTGTGCTCCCCTAGTATCAGTTCCTTAGGGAAGCTTCTGGCTCTAAAAGCTGCTAAATGCTAATGCTAAATGGCTAATTGCTAACATCGCGTACCATTTGCTGCAGGCAGGTACGCTGGTAATGCACCTTTTACTCTGCAGGTAATTATGAAGTAATTTATTTCCACTATTACTAAAATAAGATATTGATAGCACAGCTTTAAATAAGATGTCTTTAAGGAAACGTAGAGTGGAAAAGATGCACACAAAGCCATGGAGCCTTTCTCACCTTTACTTTAGTTATAAGATATTTACCCATTTGATCAAAACTAATGGGATTTATTCCTGAAAAAAAAAATAAATAAAATAAAAGACAACCACTTATAAACTTAATAACCTAATACCACTCGTGATATTCTATTCAGCCTTTGGATGAAAAGTAAGAATTCTTATGAAAGCTGAGAAATATAGTGAATTAATTACATTTTTTACTTGATGTATTAAGATCGCTATAGTTATTACATACCACTGGTAATTTTTATTTTTATTTTTTAAAATAATGTACATTAACATCATTTTAACATCTTTTTTTTGTTTTTGTTTTTTGGTATTGTTTGTTAAAATTTCACATATATATTTTTTACACAGGTTTAAATAATGAAACCTTTTTAGCATGTTCTATCCTGGACTCAGTAGATCAAAGGTGTCAAACATGCGGCCCGGGGGCCAAATCCGGCCCGCCAAAGAACCTGATCCGGCCCCTGGAATGAATTTGTGAAATGCAAATGCAGGTATTAACAATAATTTTAGTTCAGGTTCTACATTGAGACCAATTCAATCTCATAATAACCTATAAATAGTGACAAATCCAAATTTTTGTCTTTGTAAATGTAAACGTTTTCATGTATTTAGACTAAAAACTAAGTATAATTTTGCACAAAAAAAAAAAATCTGAATTACCTGAAATGTCTTACGAGAAGTATTTTAATAATATTCCACCTGTTAATAAATATTTTGTGTATCTGTCGATCCAATGTGTTCTGTAAGTTATAATGTATGTGTGGAAATGATGAACTAAAGCATAATAGTGATTATAGTGTTGATATTATTCACATAGTTTGAAAGAATAATGTGTAGATTTAAACATTTACATCGGGTCATTTTAGTTTTTTTCGATGTAAAATTTAAAGGGAAGTTTAGAGTTGACATTATTTATATATTATTCTGTCATTATTTTACAGTTTCGGTCTGATCCGCACATCAAATATAGCTGAATGTGGCCCTTGACACAGTTGCAGTAGATAAAAATTCAATTCAAACTGTGAATTGTGTGTACATCTCCAAGCCCGGTTTCATTTTTCAATTCAACATTTGTACCAGTGATATGTTTTTTGTGCACAGAAGAGGACGTCACATAAAGCAGTAATCAGAAATCATTCGGAGTTTCAGAACCCAACAGTATTTCTGCATAAAACACCGTCCACTACAGGTACTGTCATGCTCTGGTTCCACTATGAATGGAGATTCAGATGTGAGCTGCACTCCAGAGGTTGTAATGCATGACCTTATTTACGACGCTGGGAGGGCTTGTGCACTGATACAATTACAACAGTGGCATTTCTCCCTGAATCCTATGACGAATGAGTCCTTGACCCATAGAAGAACCGCAATAAACAGAGACAGTAATCCCCATAAAGCAAAATGTGAAACAGCGACAGATGAAAACTGACAACGGACAGACAGAGAAACAGAGCATGAAGCTTTTTGCCTCCATCAGCTGAGAGAGCTGTGAGTCAGCACAACAAATATAGTAGCCGGCATTCACTGGGAAAAAAAAGGCTTTACATACACATAAACTGAAGCTTACACCAGCAGGAACAAAGACAAGGTGTCTATGGTGTTACATCGCTGATACCTGTGTCATATTAACTCTAAACACAGTCATTCACATAAAAAAAAGTAAGTTTTGCCTTAAAATAATCAATATCTATGTTTGAACAGAGATGGGCAGTTTCCATAAAATGTATTTAACATTATTTTAATTCGTTAATAAAACAAATGTTTATCCCTGGGTTAGTATGAACTGTATTTCTATATCACACTTCTTAAATAGTGAACATTTACTCAGCTACAGAGATAACATTCAATTCTAATTTTCCACATTTCCATGAACATCTTTGATTGTACGGCGTGCATCCCAGTTACATAATCAGCTCATTCACAGCTCTATCAGCAACTAACAGCTATTGTTTTCATCATCAGTTAATATGTTGATTACTTTCTTAATTAATCAATTAATTGTTTGCTTTATAAAATACCAGAAACAGTGAAAGAATGGGAATAATGTCTTCAAATGTCTTGTTTGGAACACAAGCAACAATTTTCAGTTTATTGTCACAGAGGAAAGAAAACACTCAAAGTTTGTCAAATTATTTTATAATCATTATTATTCTTAATTCTTTACCAAATATATCTCTTTGCAACTGTATCTGTAATCTGTGACAATGTTAAACTAAAACACTATTTCAGTAAAACACGTTGGTGAATGAACCATGTGAGATATTATGGATTAGTTAGTCTTTAGTGCCTGTCAGTGATGTCATACACGACAATGGACTTTGAATAAAAACGATTTATATTTTAATTATAATAGATTATAACAATAATTATAACAATCTACAATATTAAATTAATTTTCTAATGCTGGGACCTTGTGTTTCTTAAATATTTAATGAGTATTTGTAATTTTTAACAACATATTATGTCATTATGATCTTGCTAATATACATGTCTATGCATACTGACAGTTCAGACAGATATATTTTATAGATAACAAAGTGTGCATTCGACTGTATTTTCTGCAATATTTTTTTTTATTTCTTTTTCCTTTTCTTTTTTTTTTAATTCTCAGTCTGGACATCTGATGGATTCTGAACTTCCAGTATTTTGTTTAAGAATTAATTAATGACCTACTTAAGAGCGCAGGACTTTTAAGTCATAGTGTCATGTTATCCAGGGTGTCTGTGACATAAGTGTGCGTATACTCTGTTTTCAAGTGTACATTCATATTGCATGTTCTCTGGCAACACAAGCCACAGGTTTTACTTTGGCCTACGCTAATACGCTCAGCACTTAGCTTGGAAACAGCACATTAAAAACGACTGCAGGCTTCTGTTACATCTCCCCCAATAACAAACTTTGCTTTATCAACATGTGATGTCATTTTGCCTCCTGTCAACATCCTTCGGTATCTCTCCCTCCATCTCTCTCGTGGTCTTAACATGGCCCCCCCTCATCTCTAATTACATTAGGAATGTCCACCGCTGAGTTCAGACCAGAACAAAGATGCCTTCAGCTAATGGCCAATTTCCCACAGCGCTACAAATCCACAGCATGTAGGAAATTAGCTTTTAGCCTTTGTCTCGTCCTTCTGCTGTTCTATCTGCTGTAATCTACAACTGATGAAGCTGCCGTCTCTTGTTATGACATTAGGAATAAAACATGAAGGATAATTGGCTTCTACTGTAAACTGCTGGATGAGGCAAACCACCACAATAGAGTGAAAACATCTTCACAATCAGCAGCGACATCCAGCAGAAGATTTTCCTCACTTCCTGCTGGGGCATTCTTTTTCCAACCGTTTCCTATAAAGTCAAAAGCTTCCTGATTGAGCTCACTACCTATATCACCGTCTGTTTTTGCTCAGCCTTCACAGAGAACAAAGTGCCTCATCTGTGGCACTAAGAGGGTCCTGGCTGCCAGCTGCCCTCTATCAAAGCCAGGTATGACGGCAGGCTGTGAAAACCTACAGTTAAATTGCACCAAATTTGCCACAGAGGCAACCAGCTCATAGGAAACCATCTCCGCTCCATTAAACACAGCGCTTCCTCTGCCAGAAGCTTTTTCCCAGAGGCCGACTTTCTGCTCAACCCACCTCCTGAAAAATCCTCCTTCCATATAGACATTAAACCAAAGACTCAAAACCTCTGCACCGTCCTACCATGGAGACTGTGAGTGTCTCAGTCTGAATGTCAAGAGCAAAGACCAATTATCTCTGAGCTGCTGATTTATGCACCGCTCTGCCCTTTACAGGTAACAAGGTAAATATAACCCACCTACGCACACATACTACATACATTTATTATCTCTGATAAAACCATACACATCATGGGTAATACTTAAGCGGGCATGTCAAAGCTCTCTCTTAAAACACTACAGAGAAACATTAATATTTATTAGGATTATTTAGATGCATGTCCTAATACAGCACTATAATATAGAGGTCTATAATTCACTCCATTGAAGTTGGAAAAAAGGAAAAATAGCAATAGCAGAGGCTGAAACATAGATTATAATGCATTTCACTTCATCGTGGTTAATAATAGCATATGGTTAAGTGACAAAATCCTGTTGCTTTCGACCCTACTGTTACTGAAAATCTGTATAAGCATGCTGTATTTATTTAGTTTTTCAGTATTTTCTGAAACCTACAGTATATTCAGTACTAATATCCTGGCCTTGACACACACACCATGACATCTCTGTGGGTTTTGGAGTTAGAAGTGACTATATTTGAATAAAATGGCAGCATTACAGTAGCACAAAGGGTGGTCTGTGACTGTTGTTGTATAGCTTAATAATGTGTATAACATGCAATAATCACAACAGTTCCATCTGGACGTGTAATATATTCAATAATCCAACTTGGCGGGCAAATGAACTGTCCATCACACATGTCAAAACCTGACATAGCAGAAAATAAATACTTGAATACTACTTGAATGATAGACCACCTGAAAACTTATGAAAGGGTCCAAATAAATGAATGTGAACACAATGACGCCTGGAAAAAACTGCATTTTTAGATTCTGTTTATTTTAAATTCAACATATGGCACCAGGTCTTTTTAGATCTAACTTCAAGAGGCTGTCAGCGCGATATGTTATAATATTAAACATGATATCCTTCTTTCTCCTTTTACTGACGCACAGGACGCCACACTACAGATGTGTATTTTTGGGACTGACCGATGATGATCGTGTCATGGAGTCAGACATATGAAACAGGGCTTTATGTGGTATTATTATTATTATTATTTTCTATCCCTGACTTTAAAATGTGTCATCCCCTTTGGAGAGACGTGCACTTCCACCAGTGCTTCAGTAAATCTGAGTCTGAGTCGTTGTCTTCATGGTGAAAACTTGACGTTATAGAATCAGCAGAGTGCCCCTTTAAAGTATGAGTCATGTAAAGTCAGTCAAAATCAAAGCTGATTTAACATCCTGTGGAGCATGCGTCTACTGATCCTACAATACAATTAACATCAACACAAGTTCTATAGTTTTTCTAAACCGTATGGATCCGTCACACTGTGCACTGTTCTCAGGCAGACGCCAAAGAACCGTGTCTTTTTCTAATACATCTGTGTGATGCACCAGGATGCATCTGATTCAATTCTTCCTCTGTTAGAACAGCTACACGAGTGCTGCTGTAGTAACACGATCCTCTGACAGGATTTGTCTTTTTATTTGACATCCATAATGTACACGTACACAAAACACACACACACACATAATATAGTGCTTTATATCTACACATCCATCCACATGCTGAATGAATCAGATAACACACAAACAGACAGTGACACAGTGAGCATCATTTCTCCACATTTCATTAAACACTGTGAGTCAAGTACTGTACTGTACGCTCTTGTTGCGTACTTCACATCTCGTTCACATAAGCAGACAGAGCAACACGGTAATGGTTAACGTAGAGTTTAACATGCTGCAGAGTGCAGACCTGTGTCGAGGGTGATCACCAGTAAGGGGCTCTACACTGACAAAATATTTACAGTATCAAAAAAAAAAAAATGACACCAAATAATGTTACAGCTTTGTCAAATGAGCCTCCACTGCTCCAGAGCATGCAGCACATTTCCACCATTCAACATGAATATTAACATGTGCACTTTGCTCGCTCATAAGACAGATGAAGATTTACTGCAATAACTCGTTTCATTGTTAAAAGAGTCACATCCGTACAAACAAATCAGGCAAAAATATGGGTTCGTGGCTCAGCAGCGTCGGTCCCATCTCAGACTGAAACCACCTGCAGATCCTCAAACTAAAGTCCTCCATTAGCATCAGTCTGCATGAGCCACACTCGAACAGACAGGCATCCATGTTGCCACCGTCTAATTTACCTGTGTTGTGATAACATTGCAGTTGAGGGTTACAAGAAAGAAGAGGGGGGCTCCATTAGATGTTTCAAGCCTGATATTTTACTGTAGGTTCATTTTCTTCATATGAGCATAAGGAAGCAGATGTTTACCTCAAAGAAGAAAACACCTCAGCACAGCTCAACCCAACTCATCCACTGAGCTCAGGGGCCATTGCAGATCCTGGTCCCGTATGCAAAAGGGCTCACAGCCCAGGCATCCTTCCACCCCATCCCTGCCTCCGCTCCCCGTCTGTCTGCTGCCGCTGCTCCTGAGCCAATCCGCACCGGCTTGCTCCCCCAAACGGGAAGGAGCCTCGCTGTTTAAGTCCTCACTCTGAAATAAAAGAAGGTATTGATTCTCCCCCTTCCTCGCTACCTCTATTCTATTTTCCCTTTTCCCCTCGCTGTCTCCACCTCCTCGGGACTGAGGAAGCTCTGTTACCATGGAGACCAATGAGGCTGTAGCCTGATTCGTGGAGTTTGTTGTGATGCAGCTAGTCAGTGGTGCAGCCCACTAGATTGATTGCCTTCTCCAGCTTTCTGTCTTCCTTTATTTTTCTCTTTCTGCTCCCGCACGGCCTCATTTGTCATCTATAGGAGACTGTGATCAAGATTAACTACAAATACCTGATAAATGAACAAAGTGCACAACAAATGAGCATAAATTAGACTCCCACAATCTGCACATTTAACATGATGAAACCCCCCCAAACCGTGAAAATCTTGACAAACCCATGCTCCTTAATCCTTTACGCCCTAACTTCAGTGTGGGCTGATACATCACGTAGAGGCGCACCGTGACACGCAGTACAGCCACAGAAATCATGTGCATGAATCACTTTCATCTGTGCTCCCAGTGGCAGATCACCTGCCCTGATGATTATGCATCTATTTGTAGGGTGTCGTGACCAGCACGCCTTTCTTGCCATGTGTTTTGCTCACCTGCTTTGTCCACTGAATTTAAAAAAGGCAGCTGAGCCATGTGAGCACAGGTTTATCTTTGTGACTAGTAAATGAGTACAATTATACTCTTTACAAACAGCTGTGACACTACTACAACACAGTTGCTCTAATCTATTTACATTTCTTCACGCTGGACAGTGCGGCAGATTGGATTACAGGTGAAATGTGTTATGCAAAAATGTGAACCATATGTGAAGTATTCAAAGTACTATGAGCCAGATGTCCAGTACAGGGAAAGCACAGACAGGATAAAGTCAAGTCTGTTATTTAAATGAAGCCTCATCTGCACTGATCACATTAAGGACGACATCATTTACATTTCTGTGGTTTGCAAATAACACCCACCGAGCCCTACTGCAAGTTACCAGAAACCAAGCGCACAGACACACACACACACTAAGTGTTTGTTACATAGTAGTGCTGGGTGATAAAACTGAATGCATCCACACAACATGTACCGGGTGCATTTATGCCCCTGTAAACCGTGATGGTATATTTGAGGTAAAAAACTAACCCACCTGTAGCAGGAGGCGTTTGGTAATCTGTTTTTATCTCCTTGGATTCAATTTCAACCCAACATATGACTCTGAGGCAACAGTTACAGCAGCAGATCATGAACTTCTACCTGGATTATATTTGCTGTCATACAAAAGGCTGAAGCTGCGAATGAGGATGAGCTTTGAGATTTGCGCAGCAGCTGAGCAGTCTGTCGTTCTCACTGCTCCAAGCTTCAGGTTTTATCAGTGAGCTGCAGTGATACACAGCACATCCTCTGAATGAAATGACTTGTTGATGGGTGCCCTTCCCCGCGCACACACACACACACACACACACACTTTATTTGAGCATCAGCAGAACACAGCTAACAGAATTAAACCCTGTGCTCTAAACACCACAGCCCCACTGCACAAAGCTCAGCAACGTGAACATCTGCTGTTATCGCAGCTGTTAATTTGTGATCTTGTCAACTACAGCTTTCCTCACCAGATATATTCCTGTTTCTCGTCTTGTTCATATTAAACAGCTTCCTTAGTTCTGTCAACTCCTGTGATGTTACCAACAGAATTTGTCAGGACATAATGCTGGCTTCTGGGGAATGTGCCTGGTTACATTCCCAGCAATTTACTATATTTAAACAGAGACTGTTTCTGCAAAATGTATTATTATTATATATTATTATTATTATTATATGGATCACTTTGGATTTCTGCTTTATAATTCCACTACTTATCTATATAAAAAATAATCAACTGAAGACACGAGATAGGAGGTTGTCACTGACCTGCAGTCCATCTCCAAGTGAAGTTAAATCCCTTCTTCTTTCCTATGAATGGGAAACATAAGACTCTGTGAGCAGCTGAAGTCCTGATACTGTTTTAATGGCATGTGCAATTATAACTGAGAGCATACGAGCTAACACACAGCTGTAGGAAAGAGGACACTGTGAAAATGTTCACATAAATACCAGAAGTCATCTTCTGCTTTCCATTTTGAAATAATTTCCTTCCTCAATCTTAGAGGAAAGTAAAAAAAAAAAAAAAAAAAAAAAAGCTTGACTTCTTTCACAGAGGAAAAAGTACAATAGAGCATAAAATTAAATCTTTTTTTCAATTCCAGTTTCTGAGTATGAAATTAGCTACAGGTCTTTCCTTTGTATGGATGCCAAACATCTCCATACACAGCTAATGGTATCAACTGACACTGTCAAAACACAACATAAAAAGAGGCGTGGACAGCAAATGAGAGTGAACACTGCCCTGATGTGATAGCTGGGTGATGAGAGAGGACAGTCTATTTTTAGCTCAGGGCAGCAAAGGGTGGGTGGGGGCTGGAGGGGAGGTGATGGTGGTGATGATGACGGTGTATGTGGGGGAGCAGCAGGATTGTAGAGGGGCTCCTAGCAGGGGTTAGTCGCAGCACTTCCCGCACAGCTCTGCTTTGCTGCCTTCAGGTAAATGATGACGATACATGTCTGTCAGGTTACGCTCATCGTAAATGTGTGCCGCTTTGACTTTACCTGTGCACTGCAGCTTCAGTGAACAAATGGAAAATGACTAATCTGGTGTAAGTTCCTGTAACTGATACCTGCACTTGATTTAGAATTTAAAAGAACAAGAATATTTAAAGACCTCCATTATACAAGAATTTTACATTTATAAAACAATGACATCAAGGCAGACAAGGTTCCAACAAAGAGTAAATAGTTTGTTTGTATATTCACATTTTATGTATATTATATCTAACTATGACAATACTTACTATAAAGCAGACACATAAAGGATTTGAAGGATTTGGTAAGTATTTGCAAAACTAAAAAAAATTATCATCAAAGTAGAAAATGTTTTATGTTTTAATGAACAAGTAAATATTATCTGAAAACAAATAAAGCAAATCTTAATTGCTTCGGATTTATCAGAAAGTACCCATCATGTTAATGGAGCAAAACCGTGCATCTGCCACCCAATGAAATATTATTATTAATAATGTTAAATTAAGGCTAAAGCACCACTATTCTTACATATGATCATTTCTTATAGACTGACATGTTTTCATCACCTGTATTATATTTGTATCTGCAGTTTTACCATGTTTTTGATTTGCAAAGTGCCTCCTGTCCCCATGTTGTACACCAGAGTTCCACTACAACCAGTGTAGACACACATTCATATCCTGCTGTTTGTTGCTGTTCCAATGTAATGTTACGTCCATGTCAGATAATTAAATCTGAATGTAAAACTAAATCTAACGGTGCAGTATGGGACACTGATGTTTGTGTTGGAAATTGTGTTGTATCAGAAGCAGATTTTTTTTTTTTTTTACATTATATAACTACATTTCCAAGCTGTCTATATCTTGTCTAGTAGAATTGAAGAACTCATGATCCATTGTTGACCCAAATCATTTCCACATGGACACCATCTGTAACTCTGCTAAACACTGCACTGCGCTGTTTTCTAACTGTGTGTTTTTCTTTGCTTGAAGCATTTTGAGCACAGTATATAAAACTGAACAACCTTTTCATCATACAACACTTGAGGCTGGAATATTCCAATTTAATCAGATATTCCTTTATTAGTCCCACAAGGGGAAATTCCAAAATGCAAATTGTTTTGCTTTAGGGAAATTACTAAAATCCCATTTGCAGTGCAGGTCTCAGTTTCAAGACATACACTGTAGAGTCTATATGATAAATGAGTTGCATTTTTATTGCTGTTTGCTATCTAGATGCACGTGATCTTGGAAGTAGTTGCTCATGTTTTCCTTTGATTCTTTATTAAAGCACTGTGTTGACTTATTATGGCCATACATATTAAAATCCCTGCATGTAATCTGTATTTTTATAACATGATAAATTAAAAAAAACAATAAAGGACTTGCTTTTGGAGAGTAGACCCATGCACTAAAATCAACCAGCTCTAATTTTGACATGAAAAACAAGACATCATGATCATAAAAAGAGTAATATTTGTTTGTTCTATATTAATGTTTGCCTTAAAAACCTGCTACGAGGTGTGCGCTAACAGGCTACTATCCATCCTGCAGAGCCACAGAGAGGGTGGAGGCTTTTTACTTTAGAGAAGTTGCCTCAGCACATACCAGCTTCTATGAGCCTGGTTTTCATATAAAGCTCGACGTCTCTTTCAGGGACTCACAGTTCTCTATTAATATATAATTTCTCCTCTATTTATGACCTTGGCTTTTAGATCACTGGAATGAATGGGGTTCACTGTGGAGAAACACAGTGTCAGAATGAAGGGTTGGAGGTTGAGTAAAAGTAGAGGTGTTGGTTGGTGGTAAATAGAGCTGCACAATATATCGTTTGAGCATCGACACCGCGATGTATGTGTGTGAAATAGTCAGATCGCAGGTCATACTCAACATGTTCTCAGCTAATTTCAAGAGTACCTGACAAACACTGCGTGCAGCAATCCACCAGTTACAATCATTCTTAATCAGTTTGCCAAAGCAGACCACGCCCCTGCACATGGAGTGAGTCGCTGGTAACAACATCGGGAAAAAAACGAGCAACAAACAAGAGAAAATCACCAAAAATGAAGACTTGGTGCCAAAAAGAAAAGCAATGTCAGTGATCTGGAATTATTTCAACAACAAGAAGGATGAAATTGAAACACATGTTCTGTGTCGATAGTGCCTTGCAATTGCTGCCACAATGAGAGGTAGCACAACTAGTTTATCTGACCATTTACACCAGCACCACATAACTATTTCACATCACAATATATATGGCAGGGTTAAAAAAAAATTGCAATGTCAGCTTCTTCCAGATATCATGCAGCCCTAGTTGTCTAAATCTGGTATTGCACCTGTGTTTTCTTACTTACACAAAACAAGACAACTGGGAAGTTGCTGTTAATGAGATACAGACAAAGGGACTATAGAACGGCTCAAGACGACAGCGTTGTTAATTGAGCTAAAAGATTTGAAGGCCCAACATAAAAGGGAGAGTTCCACTCTCTGGACCAATACCATTACCGTTTGGCTGCGCTCCAGGCAGATGATCCCAGCCAAGCCCAGTGTGGCACACAACACCAAGCACCCTGTAATGACACTGGGTCTTTTCACCTACTTTCATTTGTCACACAGAGTAAGCATCTGTTAAGACTAAAGGTCCATCTCTTGATTACTCACATCTCTACTGTCTGAATGTGATGTTTACGCCATGACTTTGTATCGCACACACAAATAAGGCAGAATTTAAAACGGTTTTATTTGCTAATGTTCTGCATAAAAGTAGCAAATATCAAAATAATTCATTTGTTTTCACAGTGTCATATCCACTTTAAAGATGATAAAGGTTCCAGTCTCTGTGCGGGCCCATAATCACATTAAACAAGTTGCACATCCACAGACAAAGACAAAGGCTGCCATGTGTCCAGAGTAAGATAAGTGCACAGAGTACTTTTCAATAGCCTTACTGATAAAATATGTCTCAAGAAAATGTTTGGCATAGTCCAGTCACTGCAGTGCAGACTAGTTCAAGATATTAAATCTCATATAGATATGACTCACTGCTGCACGACTCCTTGGCGTTGAATACTGTTCAGCCAAAAAATCCTCCACTCTGCTCCTATTATTTCTGCTTCAGGCTTGAGAATAGCAGGTGCTACAGGAGACTACCCTGGGACTTTGATATTTTGCATATGGCTTATTATTTTTTTCTTTTTCATCAGTTAATTGAATGTACTGTGTAGCATACATGTGTATGCAGATGATCTGCTTTTTTTTTTTTTTACATTTATTAAAGACAAAAAATACTTTTATTTATTTAGTTAATACTCATTTACATTTAGAATAGTTAGTTTGCTTAATTCTTTAGATATGCTTATTTATATTTATATAGACTCCTTTTTTAGATTTTTCTAGGCTTGTTACAGTTTGTTAGATATGCTTAGTTATATTCATATAAGCTCCTTATTCAAAGTTAAATTGTTAGTTTGATGTAACCATCTGATCCATTGAAACTGAACTGAATTGAAAATTGACATGTCAGCAGCACTAACACAGGATGGGGTTGAGTAATATAATATTAATGATACTTATCATAAAAGTGGATATAAATGTAACCATAAATCATTTCTTCCTGGTTAAAAGTACTTTAAAACTACAATTAATCATCCAGTTTCCTCAACAAATCAGTCTTTCTACCTAAAACAAGTAATGATTTGACATTTATTGTGATAGTTATATTTTTGATAATACTTTTGGCTCTGTCAACAAAGATCTTTTCTAGGATCAGTCGAGAGTTAATTTTTGGCAAAACTAGGAATTAGCTCTACTGATCTACAAAACTTGGGCACTTGATTAATGCTAATATATGTGTAATATGATAATTAATACATTAGTGAAATATGATGATTTTAACTGGTGATGTTTTTTTTTATAGAAAAGATATGAATTTAGAGCACAGGTATGATGAAGATGTAACAATAAAAAAAAGAAAACATATCCAATTGACTCATCGAACAAAACCTAAAAAGAGGGTTTTTTTTTTTTTTTGTTTTTTTTTACATTTTCTGGCGTATTTATCTGTCACAGTAGAGACACAGGAGACTGATAGGATGACATGTAGTAAAGGGCCTGAGCTGCTGCAGCACATTTCTTATAGTTACGAGGTGATCTACTAGGAAACCCAGGCTACTTTTAACTAACAGTGACGCTCTAAGTATCAAGTAAGTAGGCTGCTTTACCTCATCTATAGCTCTGAATATGTGTGCGCACGTTTGAATCTTTAATGTGGATACAATGCTTGGCTGGATTTGGACAAAGCCGGGGGGTTGTTAATTAGAGTAAGTGCCCGACACAAGCACTGCAAACGTGGCCGAATGTGACCGCTTCAGATTCTCAGAACAAAAACCCCTCGACCTTTGTCTCACATGACCCTGACGCAGAGGGTCTGGGGACCTCGCGCTGCCTGTTGGTGCAGGTATGAGTCTATATATAAGGCGTTCTTCCAAGGACACCATGTGAATGCTCACTTTGAGCACTGACATTGTGAGTGTATGTAAAGCTTGCTCTGTATGCGTGTTATTCCATATGAGGGAGACAGAGCATATGTGCATGCATGTGTAACAGAGTGAGAAAGAGAAAACGACAGATAGACAGAGAGAGCGCCGGTCTATTTGTGGTGCAGTTTTTTCACCCTGACAGGCAGCGGCGGTGGGTGGAGAGGGGAATGACAGCAGAGGCAGACAGACAGGGCTTAATAGAAGTGTCATTCATTCACATCCAGCGCCACGCTACAGAGTGTCTCCAGCCTCCCACCACATCGTCCTGACTGTGAAGCCGTGATCAGTGGACTGGAATCCCTCTGTTTACCCTGCTAAAAATAGATTCCACACACTGCGATGACGTGGCATCTCGTGACAAGCGGTACCCCTCCCCAGCTCCCCACCACCCATCCTCCTCCTCCTCCCTCTTTCATCAAGACTGTAGCACAGAACAAGTCATGCCGTTATTGGTATGCATCCCTTAGCCTGGCTGCGTGCTGCCTCACCTTAAATCCTGTCTGTCTGATCTTTAGGGAGTAGGGGGAGAAAAATCTGGCATGTTCCAGGAAGAGACAGGAGGACATGAGGGGATCGGATGAATTTTTTGGGGCGAGGTTAAGGGAAAGAAAAGGAAAAGATAGATGGATAGACAGAGAGGAAAGGGAGAGGGGGGGAGGTGTAAGGGGGGAGGGTAGAAAAGAGGAAGTAAGCTGGTGAGAAAGCACAAGTGAAGGAGGGGGTGGCAATCAATACTATGACTCATTCTTTCTGCAGTGGCTACTTCCTAACAGCATTCATTAAAGCAAACCTAATCATTTTGGCCCCATAATTAGATCCTGTGGAGCTCCATCTTCTTTCCCTCCCCACCACACACATTAAAATCATGCACAATGAAGCTGAAATAGGAGGAAACAGGCCTCTGTGCATATCAGATGTGCTGATAGGGCAGTGCTACCTGCTGTCAGAGCACCTGCCACAACCTCAATAACTGATGTGCATTTCATTCACTCAAGCATTCACTGGAAATATGAAATCTCTAGTGTCTGTTCTCATTTGCATCAACCGCCCACTCAACAGGTCTGACCCAAACTACACGGATATAAACTACGCAGATATAGTACAGCTGAGGTCAGGGGCTAAACATATACACCATAGTTTAATGCATTCAGTCCGAAGAGAAGTCAGCATTTGGGTTTAACAGAGCAAATTATGATTGTGATTGATGTGTTTCTGCTGCAAAAACTCCTTTAAAGGAGGGATTTTTTTTGTGTGTTTTTTTTTTTTTTTTTTTTCTTCAAAAATGAAATTATGCATTTTAAAACATAAACTGTAAATCCTCTGCTTGGGTCTGAATTCTTCATTAATTCAACTCCACAGGTCCATCTTCATCCTATTTCTGAGTAATGACACCAGAAAGGTCCTTTTGAGCACTGGCCCTTTAAATGCACATGAGTCACTTCATGCCCCGCCCCCTCCAGGTTGTTGGCTGTGCTGCTCTGTCCCATTCAACCAACAACTGGACATTTTAGGTAATTGGCTCGAAGTTTGGACATATTTTCACTATGGACTACAACTGCTGCTGCTGACAAACAGTTATTTCGTACTGAGTGAAATGTTCACCAGAAGTCTTGACCTTATATATACAAATGTTGTGATGTAACTAATTATAAAATGTAACAAATCAAGGAGGAATTAAAATAGGTTGTACAAATCCACTCAATTTTTGCCAAAATTAATATAAAGATAGTTTTGCAGCACCTGAAGGGTTAAAATTCAAACTATTTGAATTATTATGGTCTAAATACACAAATAAATGAACCAAAGACTAATAAAAGATTTAGCAAAATATCAGCCCTTTAACTCTAACTGATGCAGTGAGTAGCTTCTTAAAACAATCATCAGTTTGATAGAGCATAAACACTGAACTGTGTTTCATGACCCTGTTCCAAAATGATAAGAAGTGATTACCCATCATACTTAGTACCTACAGTAGAAGGCTGTGGGGGCAGTGTTATGACCTAGGGTTGCTTCAGTTGAGCAATGTTCTGTGTCCATAAAAGTGATGGACGCAAATATGACATTACATAAGGTTATTGAAATGATGCCATGGCATAGTTCATATTCAACAATAGAAGGTGATAGTGATGCTGGATTATCTGCTATAAAACAGAAAAAAAAAAGGAAGATGAACTTGTTTCTGACCCACTGCAGAGGCACGGAGGAGCAACATGGTGAACTCTGTGAACAGAGATTCACTCCTACAGTAGATATAAATGATTCATTCTAAAGTAATGAAAATACAATTCTCATTCGGCTGTGATTATGTAGAACATCCCATTTCTGTACTTAAATCCTCCTAAATTCCACTAAATCTCACAGACTTGAAGTTTCATTTTAAAACATATTCCTTCTCTTAGTTCAGAGGTGTCCAAACTACGGCCCTCGATGCACTTTTAATTGGCCCACAAGGGTTCTTTTAAATAGAATAGAATATGGCCCACAGTTCAACTTTTGCCTGAGTGTATTGCACTTCTCCGTTTCAACACCAGGGGAAGATACTGTTGATCAAGGCAGTTGCTCCAGCAAAAAGGACAATAATCTGAGAAGAAATTTACCCCAAATTACTCAACAAAGAAGCAAAAGGCAGAGAGAGAGTAGACAATGAGTGCAGAAAATGACAGAACACTAAGTTTATTCCAGACCTGTAGCCATCCTTGGATCCAAAGCGCAGCATCACTGCTTCCACCGAGTGCAACGCCTTTCCCACTTTAGGTCAGTCAAATTTAACCCACAGTACCCGCGTGTTAATAAGCATGCATGTGCAAGTACACATGTAACAAATATCAATAATGCGCATCAATTCTGCAGCTACCCTGCCTTTGCACACCACTTTCTTATATGCGATTTTCTTGTTAACACACAGAGTACACACCACTGTACACTGCACACACACTGCACACGCAAAGTCAGCTGATCTCATCTGATGAACATTTGATCCTTCATCAAGTGAATCTGTCCAGATTTTTGGCACGAGTGGCGTTGGATCAGCACCGTAGCTCGATGGCCCGATTTACATCCCCAGCTGATACTCACCAGAATAATTTATTAAAATTAAGTGCACTCCTGTTCTTAAGTTCAGTTCAGTCTGTTATTGTTGATAACCGTTTCAAACCAACATGTGTGTTGCTAACCCTAATAACTTGAATAACAAGCTTGAAATTCAACCGTTCTATTTTCCTTTTCGTTTTGTGCTGTAAATCTTACGTCTGAATCTGAATCTACTTAAAGAGCACTTTCACTATGTTGGTCAAAGCCGGGAATTGAACCATTGTCCTTTTGGATTCTGGAAAACCCGCTCAATGAAGAAAACCACCAAGTCAAAGCCACAAAGGCATTCTCAGTGAACATAACATGCCAACAGCAGGTTCTGATACAGGTTGGGACCCTTAAACCGCCCCACACCACCCCCACCCCCCCATTTTTACCTGTATCATACACCTGTTGTCTTGCGCCACTGCACCACCGAGAACCCAAGTGACAAATGCCATTCAAAAACATTTAAACTCTCCCCGCTGGATGCACGTACATCAAAGCACGTACGTCATATCAAGTGATATATCTCAGCAGCTCCACCGTTTTAAACTTCTACTGGGCAATGGCACAGCGCTGACGAGCACAAAGAGCCATAAAACATTATTTAAGTACAAAATGGATAAGATAACAGTGACAGCAAGGGGTCGATAAGAAAAAGCTACATCTATCCTGGCGCCTGGTGGTTTTGCAGTGGTGACTGGTGGCTTACACCACTAACTTTGGTGCGGAAGGTTGCAAGTTCGAATCCCAGGTGGGCCTATACCTTGTAAGTCGCTGTGGATAAAAGCGTCAGCCTAATGTAATGTAATAATGAGCTCCTCACTTTGAACTGATATGGCCGCTGCTCCCTGCCTAGCTAACTGTTGAAAGAGCTAACGGTTAAACATGCATGTGTTCTGTTCAACAATCTGGCACACAGGGCGGTGAACATGTGTCTTCATCTGAACCTTTCTTCTCTCTCGTATTTGTTAACTGTGCCTGTTGATCTCAGCCCATATGCTGACGTCCCCAGACTACAGCCTCTGGCTTCTGCCCAAGAACGAACCTTGTGCTCACGCTCAGGAGCAACCTTTGTGGATGGTGTTTGGATTGGCCCTGGCAGTAAGCTATGTTTACCAATAGCCCTTTTTTACCCTTACTACATGGTACCGGCTCTACTCTACTCGACTCTACTTCCTGTGCTGCATTTCCACTTACATGGGACCAGCTCGTCTCAGCTTGACTCGTTATTTCGCTGTGGCGCATTACTTCTGTGTCATCTGCTCAGAGAGTTGCTGAAAACTCGCTCGTTGTGGATTTTCTTGTCTGAATTTTTACGTCTTCCACCAAAGACTGAATCTACGTGACCGTCTATGGTGTAGTTTTACACCATAGACCATATGGTGTTTGTTCTGTCATCATGTGGTTTAATGTTTCGCTATTCACTGTCTACTTCCACATCTGATTTTTGTCAATCGGGGGTCACAGAGAAAACTGTCTAACCAATCAGTGTCTACAGTTTCGTGACGTCACGTTTTGGTGTCGGTCCCAACATTGTGGAACCTCGACTGAAGCGGTCCTAAAAAACTAGTATCGGGTCCCAGATTCCAGGGTCCTTTTTTGTAATGGAAAAGCGAAAAAGTCGAGTATTGTAGAGCCGGTACCATGTAGTGGAAAAGCGACATAAGATTAGTCATGTTAGAGACCGTGTGGGTAAGAATGCACTGCAGTCAACTCTAAATGCTAACTGGTATACTAAAGGCTTTTCTACATTTGCTGCTGACTTTTGTAAAGATGTCTCATTTCTGAAGCAAACGATGTGTTCGGAGCGATCAGGGTTCAGCAGCAAGGCCATCCTCCTCAAGGTAAACCCTTTGAACCTCTGATGATCGATTTTATTGAAGTAATTCCATCAGAGGGGAAGAAGTACTGGTCCATTTTTAATTGATTTTTCTAACTTTAATACACTAAAGTTAAGGCTATATACCTCATTTTTAGTAAGTGGTCCGGCCTCTTCTATATTTTTATGTCAGTCAAAAAAGTTTGGACACCCCTGTCTTAGTTCATTGAGCTCAACTACTAATGAGTAATACTACATTTAGAGGAAGAAGGGCAAAGCTTGAAAAACCCATAAAAAAATATGTCAGACGAACACAGCAAAGATGCTTGGGACTAAAGATGAACCGTTCCAATATGGCCAATCATGTGTGTCAGAGTGTCAGTAGTATCAGATCCCTGATGTCGACGACTGCTTTCCTAATGTTTACCACAGTTCGTCTTGTGGAACAGCTGACTGGACCTAGAGATTAGTCCCATCTTTGGCTTTGGCTATTTTTATGTCAGGTTTTGAGATTATAAATAGGAAAAGAGACACAAAAAGTCAAGTATGTCTGGTGCAACACCTCGAACTGTCATCTGTCTAACAAAATAATCTCATTGTTAATTTGTATCTCATCAGGTGGCGGCGTAACTTGCTAGTCTGGTGATAACATATAAAACTAGAAAAGCACTCAGAAAGCGCAAACCTCCACCAAGCAGCACAGTTCCCCAACGTATTCTGACTGACACCCTGCAATATTACTCCCACATTTTTTTTTAATCTATTTTATTAGATTCTTGAGAGAATCCTTTAAAAAAATTCCTGACAGTGATCCGGATTACCTCCAAAATTTAATCATCCGTTCCTTGTCTCAGAGCGAACATTTTCTGAAAATTTCATTAGGTTTGATCAATAATTAACCGAGATACTGAGAAACAAATCTTTTGGCCCCATTGACCCCAATGTTAATGAACATTTCAAAGTGATCCAGAATCCAGGATTTCTTCTGGATCACCCCC
>JAPSES010000081.1:5732639-5750162 GCA_029822895.1 Maxillicosta whitleyi | reverse complement strand
AACTCACCTAATTCAGCTGGATAGCTGTTATCAACAGTACTAAAACCCTTTAAAGAAGTAAGGAAGATAAATAACTTATTTTATAACAAATTTTAATACATGCTCGTATAGGCCAGTATCGGTATCGGCCAGTATCGGTATCAGATCGGAAGTGCAAAAACATATCGGTATCGGATCGGAAGTGCAAAAACCTGGATCGGGACATCCCTAAACAAGATCAAATAATCCAAAAACGGTACCTTCACTCCTTCATGCTCCTTCATCAGAGAGTCATATTCTCCAAGCAGCTGAAGACACAAACAAAATAAATATACTTTAATGGACAATAGAAATGTAATTTAACCAAAGTGACAGTGTCGAATAAATGAAAGTACAAGCCATATATGACACATCGTTCTCTGAGGTGGATAAATACAACAAATTTCATTTCAATCCAAGCAACAGCTGTCAGGACATTTCTAATCTAATGGCTGATCTCAGGAGTCATGACACCAGCGAGGATAAAAACTCACATCCTGCAGCATCTTGTATTCCCTCTCCCTCCTGGCTTCCTTCTCATCTGCTTCTTTGCAAACATTCTGTGCTGCTTCTTCCAGCTGACGTACACGAGTCTTTAAACGTGTTATCAAGGCGTCCTTCTCTTTGCCTGAGCGTTTGCCGTCCTCTAGTCGCTGCTGCAAAGATTTCACAGTGGCGCCTGCTACGGCATAACGCTCCGACCATTCTGCCTAACAACAACAACAAAAAAATAAATACATAAATAAATACATAAAATCACAGAAATGTTAAAGGTAAAAGTTAGAGCTAAAAGACCATTTAGTATCTACAATAAAAACAAATGATATAAAGGAGTTGTGATTGAATGAGTTCAAATAAAACTAAAATGTCTTCCCAAAATGATATTTTTTGGGGACAATCATGAAGATTCCAGCAAAATACAGGACCAATGCATCATGTGAAATGGTATCAGGATGTTACATCACTAATGGCTGTGACTGATATTTAGCTGTTGTGTTATATATGGTTTTTCTTTCATACTGTAAATATGCATGACTGAAGGTTTAGATTTGGATAAATAACAAGAAAAGCCAAATAAATAGGCAATAAAACTCTATAAATGACAACACCTCTTGACCAAATTGTCATTTTAAATAAGTGTATCCCCTTTGTTCTTTTGTTTTGTTTGTTTGTGAAGCATTTTTAAGTGTCCAAAAAAGTGCTTTATTATTATTATTATTATTGTTATCTTTTTGCTTTGTATTTGTTATTATTATCATCATCTCAACATGAGAGGGGTAAATTTCTGATTTGACATACATATTGGAAGTTCAAAATTCTACTAGTCGGGTAATATATACCAGTTTCTTCTCCAGAGAGCTGTTGTTTGCCTCAAGTTCTTGAATCCGACTGGTTGCTTCAGCCAAAGCTTTCTCCAGATGTTTGCACCTGTAGGTCAACCAAAGGCCCAAGTCGCTCAATTAGGTCATTTTAATTAAATTGTATTCGACAATTCTGTCCATCACGGACAACTGTTTGAGAAAAGTATGAACATGTATAAATAAGTAGATGTGCAGTAAATGTAGAAAGCCACCCACCTGTCTGTCAGGGCCTGGTTGCTCTTCTCTAAATCCTGCGGTAGATCTCTGAGCTTGAGTTTGTCTCGTAGGATTTGGATCTCAGATTCATAATATGCTTTCAGATCTGCCACGTGTCTAGAGTGTTTCTCTCTTAAGTTTTGCCTCAGTCTGGAAACGAAAAAGCAAAACAAAATGATGTGATTTTATTCTTCCAGACAATCCTACCACAAATAGCTCTGTAAATAAAGAGTTCTGACACAATTTTCAAGGTCAAATTCAAGCATTTCTCAAGTACTTTTAAAAGGTCATTTTCAAATTTTTACAGCACAACATCATATCTCCTTTTATTTTGAAAAGAACGATATTCCTGGGACTTTTCCCTCCACCCTTTGGGAAACATTCAAATCCTACATTAGAGGTAGAATAATTTCATTTAAGAATCAATAAGAAAAGAAAACATGACTAAATTAAAGGACTGGATATTGAAAATGCTCAATCCCATCTACAACTCTATACGGAAAAATAGCAACATTGAAGTACGAATATAATAAAATAATGTCTGTAAAAATAAGTAAAGCATTCCTGTGTACCAGGCAGAAGTTTTTTGAATTTGGTGATAAGCCACAGAAACTATTCGCTTAACAGCTTAACGATACGACAATAAATAAGATAAAAGCCCATGATAACACAATACTCACAAAACCTAAAGATATAAATAAGAGCTTCCTTGATTTTTACACTGACCTGTATACCTCCAAGTCCACCCTAGTTACTGGAAACCTCACAATTTTTTTTAGATAAATGTGACCTTCCCCGTTTGAGTGCAGAAGAATGTGTATCATTAAATGCTGAGCTTACAAATGCAGAGGGCCAGACTGCCATTGCCTGATTAAAAGGTAACAAAACACCAGGTCCTGATGGACTCCCTGGAGAAGTATACACAACAAACACTGAAAAATTATCCCCTTATTTGTTAAAAGTATTTGAACACGCCTAAACAAGTGATGTTTACAGTAATCCATAAGAAAGGGAAAGACTCACAGAAAGCAAGTGCTTATCGCCCTATCTCACTCCTGAACGTGGATGGGAAAATATCCGCCAAAATACTGGATATCACACTGAGTCCCCTGTTAGAGAGGCAACTTCATCCAGGCCAGACAGGGTTTATACCCAACAGAAACTCCACCTTCAATCCAAGGCATCTCTTTAATACCATGTATACAAGGAGAGCTCCCCCCACTGATCTTGTTGTACTTGCACTTGACACCGAAAAGGTGTTTGATCAGATTGAGTGGGGCTACCTATTCGAAGTTCTCGGCAGATTCAATCTTGGGGCTAGGTTTCTATCACTAATAAGACTTATCTATAAAAATCCGACAGCAACAATCCTAACCAATCGAACACTGTCTCCCCCATTCAAGCTGTGCAGAGGAACAAGACAGGGATGTCCCCTCTCTTTAATTTTCGCACTTGCTATTGAACCGTTGCCTCAAAGTATTAGACTTAACCCTCAAATACATGGATACACCACTAAAGAAACGATTAATAAAATTTCACTGTACGCAGATGATATACTTCTCTATATAACACTCCTTAAAATCACTATTGCAGCACTTCTAGATAAAATTAATTTGTTTGGGAGTTTCTCGGGATACCGAATTAACTGGACAAAGAGTGTTCTAATGCCAATTCACCTAGATGACTTGTCACTCCTGCATAACTTTCCATTTAAAATATCTTCAGAAAAAATTATACCTCTCTTTCGAGAAAACTTTCCTCCCTTAATTGAAAAATTCCGTTCTAGGGTGTTCTGGAATATACTCCATATTTCGCTGATTGGAAGACTAATTGCTGCAAAGATGGTGTTTCTTCCACAGTTACTGTACTTGCTTCAAAATATCCTACTCATCCTTAAAAAGTATTTTTTAAACAGTTGGAATCTATAATTGTCCGCTTCTTGTGAGCACACAAATCCCCTAGAATAAGCAAGAATTATCTCTACAGGCCAAAACCTCTGGGAGGATTGGCATTCCCACTTTTTGTTTTACTACTGGGTCTCAGCAATAAAGACCTTCACTTTCTGGCTAAATACCACAACACCCACACCTAATTGGTTATTGATTGAACAGGCAGATTGCTATCCATACTCAATAGCTGCAATACTATTGGCTCCAACCAAGATTAGCAGACAGTTATATAATAATGATAAATAATAAATATAAACAATGTTTCATTGTGTTCTGTACCTCATTGTATGTATGTATGTATGTATGTGTATTATAAAATCCCAATAAAAAGGAAAGAAAAAATATACATATTTTCCAGCACAGCACCTTATCACTGGAGTAAAATATATATTTACAGGAATATACTCATGTTTTTGTTTTTTCACTTTTATCACAATGATGTACATTATATTATGCTATAAAAATCTAAAATTAAGTTTCAGAATAGCAAAAAGTTTAGATATTAAAGGAGAACACAAAGTTTTATACAAAAAAAGGGAAGCCACTTCACATTCTTCCGACACACTCAATAAAAATTTACCTAGAGTTGACCTGAGAGCACCCACTAATTTTATTTTTTGACATAAAGTTATATTTTTCAAAATGTATCACCTCTCTGTAGGTAGCTTTGGTTTGGCATCTAACCTGGTAGAGTTAATATTAAAGATTAAGCACTTTGAAGCACTTAAACTGAAATTCAAGCATTTTCAAGGACTTCCAAGCACCGGTACGAACCCTGTAAATAGAATTTAACAACTTTCACTGAAATTAATATTATTCAAGATTAATGAAAGTGGCAAGATTTTACTGTATTTTTCTAACTCATTTTAACAGCTCACACCTGCATCAGACATAGAAATCCTATAATGAAGGAACACACACTCACAAAGAAAGGACAACAGGATCCTCCAGTGAAGACGCCCTCTCCATGTGTGGACTGGCTGCAGGGCCCAGACTTGCACCAGAAGCTGAACAAGGTTTCAGAGTGCTGGTGTGGGTGTGACTGCCCTCCTCCTCACTGGCCAAAGGAGCGCTGGCTCTGCGCTGCTGGCTGCTGCTGCTGTGGGAGCTGGGCTGGGTCTGATTCTGGGAGGTAGACGGGACTGCTGGAGGAGTATTTCCCCACTGGCCTTGTACCTTCAACGGGGAAGGCCCGGCAGCTGAAACACTGGAGGTATCAGAGATACAGTCTGTATCTCCAGGATTGGGACTGGACTCAGCCATGCTGTCAGGGGTCACAGGGGTCTCTACTCGGGGGTAGAGGTGGGGCTGTGTGGCAAACGAGGGGCTGCTGAAGTGGGATGGTGATGTGAAGCCAGAGGTACGATCCGACTGTCGCATGTTAGCTGCTGGGTCTAGTGTTAACACCTAAAATACCAAGAGTCAAGAGTAATGTTTAAAGCTTTAACCAAGAGCTACAGATAATGTGGGAGACAGATAACATACCTGTGGTGACAAAGGACCGGAGGTAACAGAACTGTCCCAGTCTGAACGTTTACAGTCTGTTTTTTGCTTGTTCTGATAAATCTCTCTGAGAGACAGACGTGGCTCCTGAGACGGCGTCTGCAAATGACAGCAATACAATATCCAGACAAGAACGTACAATTTAAGTCAGTAATCAACAAGTGTGTGTCCTTCACATGACTATTTTACAACGTAATGGAAAATTTTAAACAGTTCATGTCAATCTATGATCGTCTGTAATATTATTTCACAATTTAGAATGACAATTCACAGCGGATTCTTCTGTAAGACATGTCATATGATGAATTGTGCTATTTGGACTCACAGAACTCATGGAAGCCTCTTGTAGAAGGAGATAAGCGCCACTGTCAAAGCTGTCTGGTAGCTGGCGGTACAGATCATTCTCATTCAGACGCCAATAGGTCAGGCCTAGGAGAGGAACAGGATTTAGGTTTTATTCAATCTAATCATTTGTATCAGTTTTACATTAGACCTATGCATGTCTAACTGCTAGCAAAATGTAGTCCACATTAATAAGTGGCTATAGGCTTAGGTGACATCTATTTTTAGAAATTAATAGTTTTAAATTAGAATTTTAGATGTGTTTTTTTTTTTTTATTGTATTATGCGTTATCATGAATCAGGGGTCAGACACCAAATCCTAAGTTCCTCCCAGAGGCAAAATGTGTGTTTGCGATTTGAATGAGACACATTTTAAAGCACTCTGAGCACCAATATCGTAGAAAATCACTCTATAAATGCAAGTCAACACATCATTTAACTCTCTAGAATGATGTGCTCTGTGATGTAAAACTAAGACAAAAAGGCAACTATTATTGGACAACTAGTACAACAGTGCCTTCCTACAGTAACTTGAGGCAAGTACAATATTACTGGTTCATCATTTTCCTAAAAACAGTGATATTGTCCAGTTAGTTTAGTAGAAGTAGTCTCGGTAATGACAGTAATGGAAGAGGAAGAGCAGCATAAGGACCAAAGTCTGGATAGAACTAAGTGACAGATGAACACAAATGAGATAAGTGAATCAAAACTGAAGTTAAGGGCAAGTGTCAAATCAGATACTAGTTGCATCACAATTTATCTACCTCCCATTGCTATTATCTCAACCATCACAATGTTCAAATATACGAGGTAACAACAAAAGCCTGACTTATGAATGAATCACAAATTGCGCCCAAAGATATCCTTTACATCTTACCTTGCCATAGCATTGTAATCAACTGCATAATTCATATATCATTTATATAACACAGTACCCTCACAACATTTCACATTCACCTAAAGGTATGAGTCTGAAAATCTAATTCTAGTTAAATTCTTTATGTAGTAACTAATTAACCAGCCTATAAGGGACAGAGATTTTAAAGCAGGTGTTTACATAGTGGTAACTTCAGAATTCACTCTGTGTAAGGGAGTAGTGGGTGGGATGACCTGGAAAGTTCCCCTTATTTTCTAGTCTTATTATTGACAGATATGGTCTTCACACTATCCATGAATTGTTATGCATTTCTGTCATGGTCATTGAATTGGTACCTGAAGCCTCAGACATCAGGCTGTCACTCCTCTTCAAGGGAAAGGAGCTGGATGATGGCCCAGCTGGTCGATGCTGAAACCCAATAGAGATGAGTGGATTAGACCCAGCAGCAGGGATGTAATCAGGACAGCCACAACAGACATATGCACCGAAAACAAAAACACTACAGCTGCAGTGTCAGGACCAGTACTGGGCAGGTTTCATCAGTTTGCTTATCAACACTAAATTTTATCTATCCTACTAGAGCAGCTGTGGAGCTGTCATCAGTTGAGTCGTACCTGGTCCTGGGAGTCTGTGCTCTCCAGCTGGATTTGTCTGAGGGACTCCATGGGTTCCTGGTTGTCAGGAATTTGGGATGAAGCTGGTCCTGTCTTGCTCTTCTTAGGCCTGAGTTTGTGCCTCTGGGCCCAGGAGGTCAGAAGCTGGTTGGTGCTGCAGACATAATGTATAAGTAAAACAACTGCTTTGACAAATGCTTCAGAACTTCTGATAGTATAGGTTAATACCCAGAGTTTCTCTGCTGGTGGATTAATGCATTAACTTCCTCCACTTGAACAGTCCTCTCATCTGAAAAGTCCTGCTGGCACCCAGTCACAGTTGTCTCAGTGTCTTCTGGGAGGTTCAAGGACCAGTGATGCCTCTCCTTCTCTTGACAGCCCTCTTCATCTTCCCCTGGAGACCCAACAGGTTCCAGACCTGTTTCCCAGGCAGACAGAGTCCCATAACCACTGCTAAGCACGGTGGTCGTACGCTCCTCCCCTTGGATGGCGGTGTCTGATCTGTGTAGTGGAGGTGAAGGGGAACTAAAAAGGGTGTGAGCAGGGGCTGCCAGGCTGTCACTGTCACTGGCCACATTTCTGGGGAGTGTGCAGTCACTGGAGAGGGGGGGCAAAATATAATCCTTTGCGTCAGTGATAGTTTTGGTCACAGGAGTTGTAGAGAACTCTGTGTGTGGCTGACCACTGGCTTGGCGGTTCTGGAGTTGAACCAGGGCCTTAATTTCATCCTGAATTAACTGAAAAACAAGAACATGTTAAGTAAGACACTTGTCTTAGGTTATAGTTTGTAAAAGCACATGTGAAAATTAAGACTCACATAACCACTATTTCATGTTTTAAACATTAGTTACATTTAAACGTATGGTTTGTAAAAGACACATGGGGAACCAGGAGCAGAGAGTGTTCAGTGAATATATTTATTTGCACACCAAACAAACACTTTTCTTACGTCACCTTGTATATTTTCTTATACTACTGCTATGAATACTAACAGTCCTGATTCTACTACTTAGCAGTTTTGGTTGATTTAATCATTACAATTTTGACAGGATAATTTTTGTCTGCTGAAACTGACGTCATATTATCAGATGATAAATTTACTACAAAAGAGAGTCTCTGTTTGAATGGTGAACTACAGGCCAATTAAAATTTTATACTAGTGTTACACAGTGATGCTTCTTCAATGCATAAACAATCTTAGGCAAAGTGCAGTTTGGTTCTATAGAGCACATATATCCAACAACAAAGTGTTGATTGTTAATACTAGCTGATATGACCTCATTGTGACCATTTAACTCAACAGCAGTAATGGATAATGTCAGTTAAAAGTCTGAAGTCACTACCTCTGTGCATGTATGTGCACTGAGCTTTGTTAATAAACATATCAGGTCTCAAACTGTCAAAGTCACCCACTAACCTTTACTTGCTAATGACAGTGGTAGAACTGTAGACCCTGGTAGACTTACCTGTATTTGGCACTGGTATTGTTCTTGCTGAGCGAGTATTTGCTCTTGGTATTGCTTTTCAACTAGCTGAAACAGATGAAGCCATCGGCCCTGTAGTAGAAAAACACAGTCCTATCAGGTTCTGTCTGTGAGGTTGTGTATTACAAGATATAAAACCACAGTAAAGCTGCTGCATCAGTGCCAGCCAAGCTTTTTGTCTTCACAATGCAGGGGTGGAGGCACTGCTATACCTACTAATAGCCACAAGAGGGCATAATGCAGTTTTCTGAGGTGGAACGTAAACTTGGGCTCTTCACATTACCCTATATTGATGCTTCCTCAACTCCTAAATGTTTGCTTGTTACTCTTAGATCAACCCTGGAATAACAATTTTAAGGATGCTCACTTCCTAAAATACAAATCGAGCAGCATGGGTTGAGCAATGAGGGCCAAGGCTGCCTATAGGAGTATATCTGTACGTCTGGATTACACAAACCACAAGAGGAGCAGGCAAAATTAACAATTAAAATCAGCTGTAATAGTCACTTATTATCGTTCATTACCCACTTCACAAACAGTGGCAGACCATACGCTATTGGGGTACAATGTAACGCAACATTAATTTAAGAAGGAGGGTCATGGGGCAAGAACAATGTTTCATTTTTGTTAAACGCCTGTTTCCCTGACTTCTCTTACTGCCATTTCCTCACCTCCACTTTGCATTTTCGGTGGGAATAACTGAGGTGAGAACTCAAAGAGGCACAAACTGAGAAGAGCAGTGTGTTTGTAGATGAGCAGTTGATAAATTCACAGAAATCTTTTAATATTCATTTTAACAAGACTCAACTCTTTAGTTGGTCAAGTGTTTCATTGTAAGGTTAAGATGTATCTTTGTTCAGACATTTTTTTTAGGTTTCAAACTTAGTTTTTGGGTTACATACAATTGCAATAGGTAAAGTTAGAGAAAGGACCACCGTGAAGGATGTGAGGGAAGCATTTTTTCCAAGATCACACATACTTCCATTAAATAAGTGGCACACATTGGCTACGGTATGTACTATGTTAGTGTGCATCCTTACACACACAACTCTGTGTGTGAGAGGGGCTGTGCACCACTGTGTCATGATGCAAACTAACCCCACTAATTCTCTTGTGGTCTTATCATGCAGTAACATCCAATAATGAGAGAAGAGTTTCCCCAGGTGTGTTAACTATAATGCCTTAATATCTTTGTTTTCTAGCACATCACAGTATTTGCCCAACGCAAATCACATTCTGCATCTACCGATCCGCTGGAGTGTGCTGCAGTGTGGGGTGTTGGGATTTGTGCATCTCAGTCTTACTGTCAGGTGTGATCCACGCTAAAAACAAAAGCGACAGCACATAAGTGAGGCTGCCAGCTGCCAAACACAGCCCACAAGAACAAATGCCACAGCAGTGACCCCCCCCACATCCCCTTCAACATTATCAGAGTGCATGTACTCAGTCATGTGCAAATTTAACAGAAATTGCACTTCAGTCTATGCAACCTTTTCTCACCTCACAATCCTTCCAGATCTCAGGGTCTGTCTCTCCACTACTCTGAATCTCTTGCACGAGGGCCCTAAGAGTCTCGAGGGAACTTGGGTTTATGAATGGGAGGTTCTTTGCTTGTCCGAAAGCTTCATCTGTGCTCAGACATAGACTTCTGTAAAGAACAGTAATGATATGCAAAGTTTTATCTTAGCAAAGTTGCAAAGTTTATCTTAAATAGCAGTACATAAATATTTTCAAACTAAGATTAAATAAGACTAAGGTCTCTTTTTACACTTTGGTTCTCTATATTTTAAATATGTTACCCTTAAAACTTATGAGGTCTCATGCATCAAGTCTTTCACAGTTGTAATTTATGTTGCTGCCAAAGCAGAATTATGACAATATTATGAATTATATTTTCATTTAGTTACATGAATTCTGACCAGACTGATCATATAAATAATAACAAACAGAACTGTATCTCATACCAAAATTACCCAAATCAGAAAAGGAAAAACACTGTGCTAAAATATAAACGCACTTAAAATTTTAATAGAAGTAGGTGTTGGACAATAGATTAAATTGCACACAATTTATTTTGTAGGTCAATGTCATCGAGATTACTGTCCAATGGAACATGATAGTGGAATCTGGCATTCAGGGACATTCATGCAGATGTGGTGGGGGCTGGTTGAAAGAAATCACAACTCGATATCTTGTGTGTCCACCATTGGAGGGACACCTCATCTTCTTGTCAAGTTGACAATAGTGTTAATTGTGGCCCATGGAATGTTATTGCACTCCTCTTTGAGGGATACATGGGACTATGGAATGTTATCCAAAACCATTCCGATATGATTTGTGATATATGTGGCATGGTGGCATCTGAGGAAATGAGACATTTTGAGGTGTGCTTTTTATTGTCCCCAGTATAAGGAGTTCCTGAATACTGTTAATGTTGTTTGAGCAGCATCTGGACATGCCACAGCTGTGTTGTAGTTGAAATCACTGGGCAAGAGCTCACATGCAGAGATGGATACAAAGTTTGCTTACAAATCAGGAGAATTAACTATGCTTTACAATTATAAGACATCATGAGCTCATTTTGGGCCATGCACATCATGTTACACAAACATTGTAAATGGTGTGTTTATAATTTTGTTCAGTGTACATACATACTCCTTTTTTTTTTAATGTATGTAGTTAAAAGTGTATTTCCAGTTACAGCACCTGATCTTGTTGCATGCTGGTGTGATGTCCATTGGCCTGCACTCCACAGTGCCTCCTGTTGTTTGGGAGGTTGTGTGCCTGTCCTCTGAAACAGCCAGCCCTGAGGCAGATG
Organism: Maxillicosta whitleyi; assembly: GCA_029822895.1. Classification (NCBI taxonomy): domain Eukaryota; kingdom Metazoa; phylum Chordata; class Actinopteri; order Perciformes; family Neosebastidae; genus Maxillicosta; species Maxillicosta whitleyi. Next base: position 5,738,980 of record JAPSES010000081.1, on the reverse strand, counting down.
TACCCTCCGAGGACACCAAGGAGGTCTCGCTCTCTTTACCTCCATCCCCATCAGCACTGACATGACAATGGCTCAAAGCCCCCGAACTGGACACATCCTCAGAGATACTATCATCTGTGGACATGTTTATGAGCCCATGCAGAGGTGGTATGTTCGACAGCTGCAGTTAAAGAGATGGAGAAAAAATAAGTGGGTCTTCACAGTACTTTACAACCTTTGTATCACACTTGTTGTCTAGATTAGTGTTAACCTGTGATTTCCATCTGGAAGTCCTACACAACCATGACAACAATGGGGAAAAAACACATGTGTAATGCATGAACCTGTGGCAAAGTAAAGATCATTTTGTATAATGAGTATATTTGTACGAGCCTTCATCTGTCATAAATACCTAAATAAGTATTAAAACAAAATAAAAACGTTTAAATCCATGTGTCTATGGTGTGCGTTAGCACTATCTTCTGCGAACACGGCCATTGTTTGTCTGTTATATCTTCTATGTGAGAGCTAGACTGAATCAATAACAATGAATATCTTATTAGCTTTGACACCGAGACACCATCATAATTTCCACAGCACAAATGAATAGCATTAGCCTGTCACTCAGTGGTTTATATAAATTACCAGTACCAGCTGAATTAGCTGCTTTAGCTAAAGCACCAGTCAGCAGCAGCATCGCTGCAAGACTGTCAAAGTTGCCTGTCAACTCCACAGGAGCCTGGGTCAGTGATGGTTAGCTATGTTTATTAGCTACAACTACCACTGACAAGCAATGGGTTAGCTAACTAGCTAAGTTGAGCTAAGTTGGGTTATTACAGGTTGTATGCATATCTTAGCCAAGCCTCTCTGCGCGGAAAAACTAATAAGACAGAGACCAGGAGAATGCTCACAATGTAAAGCGAGTAGCAGGAAGCGTCAAGGATAAATAAGTATTAACCTACCAGTTGACTTGTATCATCATTTCATCCATATTTCTCTGTGAGTAGACAAGTTGGCTAGCTAGTTGCTGGTTGGCTACTGCACTGCAGTGATCGCTGGCTGCTGTAGCATTCACAGTCTGTGTCGCTATTGGTCAAAAATTTGATTACAGTTCAGGGCTCTGATTGGACATCACTTTTACCTTTTGTTTCTATTGGCTGATCAGAGAAGAGGCGTACACTTCTGTTGGGACAAAACAAGCTGACTGAGTCCTTTGTGATATTCCACCAACATCATTCTCTACTGTACGACCTGCGTGAGCTTTCACACAAACATGAACCTACACTTTAGCTGCGTGAAACATTAGAAACCAGGTCATGAACTCCATCGGCCTGATTTATTAAAATAAATGTGTGAGTGTGAACCTAGAGAATCTAATCCCACAATTCAGGATGATCTTCAAATGTAGGTTCAGGTCATATAAATTCAGTCCAGTGTAACACATAAGCTACTTTTGTCTTATCAAGCATCATTTACATCAGTGAGACAACAGGGTGATGAAATGCTGATGACTTCAGTGTATGTGGGACCGCTGAGGGATGGGAAATGATGGGATCAGACAGCTGAGCAGTTCAAAACTGCAGACTTCAGACAATGAAAGTATCTACAGCAGGTATTTATCTAAATGTACTAACACATTTTCAACATTTTTTTTTTTTAACCAAACAGAATATGCATTTTGGACAAACTGAAAGTAAATATAACTTTGAACTAGGTTTTATGTAGAAATAAATGCGGCAATTACATTCAGCTACATTTTGCCAACCATATAAAGTAAAAGGACAGTATTAGATGTTATAGATCTGAAGATTAATAACACCAAAACTGTGAACTTTGATTAAAATATTTTTAAATGAATAAATTCAGATACGTAAAGCATTTGTGGTCGCATAGATCTCAGAGTCAAATTTATGAGCATTTTCTAAGACCTAATATTTATCAAATTTATTAAAATCTTTAAGGACCAGCAGGGCCCCTGGTGAATAAATGAACTTACAGCATGTTGCAAACATCAGATGATTAACATGTCTGCTATGATTATACTGTAGCTTTTCTTTGTTGGTTATGTGACCTTTTCTTTAAGCCTATTTGGCATTTTAAAAAAAAATCACTGACCCTTGCAAATTCTAATATTATGGTAAATATCTAAAATAGAAGAAAAATAAATAAATAAACAGCAGTTTTCAATAGTTCTTGCTTTCCTCTATGTGTTAACTCATTGCTTGAATATACAGGCCTTGAATAAAATGTTGTAGTAGATATGCAAACATCAAAACCCAGTGAATGACACAGTGACAACTATATTGAAAATACAATTTATTACATTGAGTAATAAATACATACAAAGATGCAAGTAACAGCATTTTCCTTTTTATACCAAAACCAACTTCAACACGAATGAACCAACGCGTTTGGCACATCTCTGATCTTCACTCACCCCGTCATGTGTGTTATAAGGGTCTGAAAAACAGACCAAATACTATCAAAAAGAATTATTTCCATCTACCCCTGTACAAGCCATGCAGTGTCTACAATTAACCCACGGGCCCTTTCGCATGCATAAATCAAGGTTTTAAATATGACGTCAAAACTAAGATCCCAAAGTGGGGGTAAAAACACATTATCCTCTCTTTTTAACTCCAATAATCCACATACTGTATGATTTAAATGACCCTCCAGAAACCTTCACGACACGAGCTGTGATACTGATTTTTTTTCCTTTCGCGTTCCTTTCTTCAGTTACTTCCTCCTCAAAGGAAATGCCATGCAAGTTGTTTTTTTTTTTTTCATAATACGGACACTTCTAGTTCTTGCAGGGAGGATCGTGTCGTAGTAGCTAGGACCTTGCGTTCCTCTCAGTCTCAGCCAAGCATTCGCGTACCAGTCCTCTGGCATGGATTATTCCTTTGGAGAACAAAACAGAACATCGTCTTACTGTAGATCAACAAACATTAAGTTCATTAAAAGGTGCACTTTACAGAAACTCCCATGCTCACATATACATTAAAGGTTTAGGTCACCTCTTTTCAGTCTCTCCATTGCACTCTTGCTTCCAGCATATGTGGGCCTGATTTCCTTTCCAAGCTCCTCGATGATGGCCAGCAGCTCTGCATATTTGTTCTGAGGCACTTGGCTACCAGTGGTACCCTTCAGTTACAGCAAACAGAAAAACACAAGGCAGGTCAACATATTTCACACTGATCTGGTCTGCAGATGCTGCTCTTATGCAAAAACCTTCCAGTGACTAGGGGAAGACTGACTGGAACCTTTATAGTATTGTAAACCTTTGACTTCTTAATGTATACTAAAGATTTTATGTCACTAACAATATAAACATAAATAGTTATGTAGCTAAATAGAAATGTTTGGGTCATAAACATTAACCCATTGACTGTTACCTGTGAGAATCCCAGAGAAGGTGGTCCATAGTCACTCAGAAGGGGCCTATAGGACTGCAACGTGGCCAGGTTAGCGGCTGCTGAGGAAGACTGGAGGTTTCCAACTGTAGAAATGATAAGAACACCAGTGTAGGTCGATCACATACAACCATATCCAGCATAATCACATGACCATCACCTTGGATTAAAGGTTAAATCTGCTGGTATTCGCCTACCGCCAAGAAACCACATGAATAAAACACAAAACACTTTTCAGACATATAGTGCTTACCAAATGTAGTAGACCACCTGTCCCTGCTTGTGTCAGAGACTTTCCAGCATAGTGAAGTATTTTAATAACACTCTGGACATTTACTTACTATTATTTATATTGCTATTACATTTACTATTACATTTATATTACTATTTCACACTGAATCCAAATTTTAGGCAGGTCACTGGGCAATGAAAGTGTAATATTCAACCACTAAAATGAAATATAGAATAAAATAAAGGTTCAGTTCCGTTTTTGACATGCTATCATATTTTGGCTTTTTAAGATATAACAATTAACCTCTTTTGTTTCCCAGCTATGAGTTTTTTGTCCACAGCTTCATTTTAAAAAACACAAAAGGCTGTTCACTGCAAAGGATATTCTAAGTTAAAAAAAAAAAAAAAAAAAAAGGATCTGAAAAAACTGCCACATTATGCCATTTCCAATCAAGACAATTATGTAAAAAAAAAAAAAAATGTTTTTTTTAAAAAGCCAAAACTTTTACTTCCTTGGGTCTCGGGAGGTTTTAACACATCATTAGTAGAAAGTGTTGAGATGGACTACTGCATTGATTGTAATGTAATTTCTTTATAATAAGCTTAAATATTGTGCATATAGTTAATTAAAATATGCGGGTTATACATTTAAAGAGTCAGTACAATCAAAAGCAGTATTGCTCTCTTTTAATATAAACAATACTCACTGTTACCCTAAAAAATAGTTTTTTAAATTACCTACTCAAGGTTCATAAACATTTTTCAAGGTAAAATTCAAGCACCTTTCAAACACATTTAAGGGTCAGCTTAATTTTTATCCAGCATGGCGCCTTAAAAATACACATCTACAGGAATACATAAACTCATAATTATTTATTTTTGCCTTTTATCACAATGATGTACATTGTATTATTTATATAAACATCTAAAATTATGTTTCATAAATAACATAACTTTAGAAATTAACGAACACAAAGTTTTATCAAGAAAAGGCATTCTTCAGACACAGGCACCAAGACAAAAACTAAAACATAAATGTACCTGAAATCTACCTGAGAACACTTTTATGACACAAAGGTAAAAGAAGTTAGAAGCTTTGGTTAAAACTGCAAGCGCTTTAAAGCACTTTTTAGACCTTGGAAACAACATTAGAAATTCAAGCATTTTCAAGGATTTCAAGCACCCTGCCTACTGCTCCCTTGAACCCATACCATTTCCAGTTTTAAAAAAAGAAACTACTATAAAAAGCTGTTCTGTGTGTTTTCCTCCCCTGCTGCAGTTCCCGCTCTCCGCCACCAGATGTCCTCAAAGAGTCACAAAAAAATTCAGTGGCAGATCAATCAGCAGCTCCGACCGAGGAGCATCATGGAGGAAACGGAACAAGGCTGGCTCAAGAAGACATAAGTGATACATTTTTGTCACCATGTATCGGCACCCACCCGGCGGGACCATGACACGGGACGACGGAGAACCACATTTTAGGAAACGTCGCCTTCTCATTTTACGTCCCTACCTTGTTCTCCGCCGACTGATATCACGGATGGCGCTCTTTTACATTAGTAATAATGGCGGATATGAATTAGCCTAGCTCCCAGGATCTGACCCTATATATATAACTGGACAAAAACTACAGACACGGTCTTTCTCCAGGTATTCTCCGAGACCCCGAATTTAACACTCGATTTAACACACGGATAGTTTGATTTTCTCCCATATTTTCTCCTTACCCTGGTTCCCAGAAGTTCCCGGAATGTGCTGATGGACATTGGGTTTATAAGACATTCCCAAAGACATTGTAAATTAAAGAAATAAAAATGACCCGAAATTCAGTGAAGCGTCTGTCTCTCACTTTTTGTTTACAACAGCGGCACCGGCAAATATGGCCGTCACTTTATATTGACACCCACTATGCTTTCTAACACTGCAACTATCCATTGCGGGTTATCAGAAAACGGTTAAAACGGGATTTCCACGTTAAAAACCGACACAATTCACGCACGGTTTTACTCACTTTGACACGACTCGACACATTTTTCACAAATCCGGCAACTTTTACAGCCACGTTTCTTACAAAGTGTACTTGAAGCTGAAGTTTAACCAGAATGAGGACTTAAATGGGGTAGTTTTAACTCTTTAACCATGTGAACTGTGTTTACGCTTTAGACTTTCATTCACATTTTAAAGTCGCCTCGTGACATTTTGGCGGCGCGTGAGATGCAAAAAACTGAACATAGGACGTAAATTAACGTAAAGTGTGGCGAGTGTGTAATTTGAGAGCGCAGTTGTTTTTTTCTTAGGTTGACTCGGATGAATTTATATCCAAATGCTTTGTTTTGAGTGGAGTGTAAGACTGCTTTCCACTATCACCGACTGGGGAGAAAACAAGAGCTGGAGGCAGTTTGCAGATACCTGGCTTTGTCTGAGGGGGCGCATCCATTGTCTCGTCTACTGATTATATATGAACCTAAACAGCTCATACATGAACCGAAACAAATAAAAAGAAAAAAGAATGGAGGATGAGGCTGATAAAGGCTCCGCTGTTATTCTGAAGGAATCCGCTCTTCTTTCACCCTGATGAGACCACAGTCCTGATCAGTGGTCTTTATGTCCCATCATTCCCCACGGCCACATGGTTGGACACGAGCACAAGGTTTTTGCCCCAGTCCAGACTTCCAGTGTCATGACCCCCTGGCCCTTTGTGAGCACTGGGACCCC
>JAPSES010000081.1:5707522-5722153 GCA_029822895.1 Maxillicosta whitleyi | reverse complement strand
TAATTAAACCAAGAAAAGTATTTTATGCACTTACCAGGCGCACAGATTTGTTGTACATGTTGATGTATTGTTGGGTTAAAGGAACCTCCTCAATCTTGAACGTTACACCTGTAAAGCTCAGCTGTCTTGCAATGTACATCCCCCTCAGTTTCATATCCATAGCTACTATCTCCATAGCACCAACACCTCTGAAATTGAAATGAATAAATGTATAAAAAACATATTATAAACCTTGCACCCAATTTTGTCTTATGACATTTTTCCTACCTGCGTTCAACAGCTTGGATGAAGTTTCCAAATTCTTTGAAAGGTGTTTTATGCCCCCAGATGCCAAGACGGTTCATATAAGCCATGTTTCTGGGTTCAGAGGCACCTAAATATACAATAATAAAAAAATAAACACTCACGTACGTACACACTCACTTCAGTTAAAGAAGTCAAATAATTCTAAAAGTAAATTCAAGCAATACTAACCTGTAGCACTTGCATATACAACTCGAGCCTTGGGAAGCTTGTTCTGCAGTTCTAACACTGCAAGCCCAGTTTTGGTAGGTTTGGATGATCCAATTGGACAGACATTTTTGGCTTTATGACACTCATCATAGACAATCTGAAGAGATGTAGTTGAGGAAAGACATCTAGGAGATGAAAATTCATCATGGTGTTTGAGTCACTTCTAGTTGTATTTGTTGCATTTTTATTATTTGAACATCTTTACTTTGGTGATGGTTTCACACCATGTTTTACATGAAAGGATACAACTCCATCAAAGTCTTCTCCACACCAGTGTAGAAGCTGTTCGAATCTGGTTTTGTACTTTCCTCCCGATTGACTCTCTCCTATCAAGGAGGAGTATGTGGCAAAGATCACACCTTTCTTCACACTCCCATTGTGTTTTGAAGAGATTTTGCCATATTTGAACTGAAAATTTCAGAAAGCAAATGAGTTAGTGTGCATTTGCATAACACCAAATACAACTCATTGTCCTCATCAATGCGTCACAAGTTTCTTACCTTATTAAGTGAATGAACCTGAATGTTCTTCGCTCCAATGTCCCTTAAATCCCTTTCAGCATCATACTTCAAGTCATTAGAGACACTAAACCTAAAAAAAAACAAAAGGAAAAGATAAATGAAGACATATAGGAGACAGTTTTGTTGGAAACACTGTTTGCAATCTCATGTCAAATACAATATACTAGCACATTGACCTGTGGTGATCCACAGGTTCTGGATGTGGTAGTTTTCATGCTGTTGTGTATTTGTGCATGCTGTACTACATTTGTTCAGCAGTCACCACCAAAGCATTCTGGTCAAAGCAACATGATTGTAAGGCTATTGTAATCCAAAATTACTAATATCTCCCAAAATACTGGTCCTATCCTTGCTGTTTTCACTACTCCGTTCCTTGAAAAAAAAAACAACACACAAAAGTACCCCAAACTGCAACAATCAGGTCTTTACAGATTTTGTGTGAATCCCCAGACACACATACATGCACAGATACAGAGGCCACTTGGCTTTTATGATATGGATGATTTAGGGTACTTACCAAAGTGATCTCTTTCTGCCTAAGAGGTAATTCTCATAAATAACTCCTGCGATGGTGCGGCCTTTTCCCACACCAGCTCCATCACCAATCAAATAGGCAGCTCGATCACCATTAGGGAGGAATGTCTCATGTTGCTGCAGAACACAGGTACATGACACAAACATTTAAGAGGACAATTTTCCTTCAAAAAGGATACAATGCAATGTAACACACACAGAGAAATATTTTTCCAAAAATATACAAGTCCTTACCTGTGCTGCGTATGTGATGGCCTCCAGCTGTAGAGCAGACAGACAGCCACGATCAATGACTTCTTCTGGGATGGACAGTCGGTACCAAACCTCTGGAGGACTAACACTGGACAGGGAACTGGTCTCGACCACAGGATCAGGATGTCGCAGGCCAATTTTTACTGGAAAAACAAACTGACTGGTCAGTGGATCAATCCATGCACAAGTAAATGTCACAAAACTGAATTAACTTTGTTCTTCATGTCAAAGAGGTCTGGTAAAGCTTCTCCTCGATAAAGGACATTATCTTAAAGTTTAAAACAGCAGTGATAATTACATTTCAATGGCATGTACTCTGCATATGTCTCTGCATGACCCAGCTCTTCTTCCTCTTCCTCCTCAGGCTCATCTTCTTCCTTTATTCCTGGTGGTTTCTGTGCAGATTCAAATTATGATGAAGTGAGAGTCTTCTCACAATATTCCTCTACTTATTGAGGAAATACTGCTACATCACTTATTGTAATTACCAGAGAATGGGAAAAGTTCTGTACTTTGATATCATCATTAATCCAAATTCTGGAAGTATCTTTGCCCAATACTTCCTTCTTGATTCCATTATTCATTTCATCTAAAAAAAACAAAACAAAACACACCGACAAAAGAAGCCAGATATGTTATTCAGTGAGTAAGAGAACCTGCAAAGAATTTTTAATTTTAATAGAACACAGTTTTAAACAGACCTCAAGGATAGGGAACAAATCTAAACAACAGAACCATAACAGTGTCTGTTGTCTCATCCAAAGGTTTAAACGCTTAAAATGGTCACCACAATGCTGCCATTTATCTCCAAAAGGCCATAAAAACCAATATAATCCAGAGCAGTTGAATAAATGATTACTTAAATTTCCACTAACTTCACATAGTTGCATGTTAGTGAAAATACTAAAAATCGGCTGTGTGGTACTTATTCTCATCATTACTATTCTGTTAAAAAAGAATGAATAAAAGGTTAAAGATACTGTTCACCACTGTCATCATTCAAGTTGTGGTCTCTAACATCCAGTTGAATCAGAATGACTTCAAGAACTTTCTTGTTATAGCTACTGGTCTTGGTGCGAACAGGGACAATGTCTCTTTACTTTATTAAAACAAAGAAGTCAACTTCCAATAGGATGTTAATGTGCATTGAAATATCTCCACTTCAGTTACTCACAGATAACTTAGCTACCATTGAAACAACATGTCCAAAAAGTTATCAAATTCATTATATATTAAACCAACTTACTTGGACCTGTGGCTGTGGCTGTTGCTACTGGTGGAGCAATATCAGGTGGAGGCTTGAGCTTCATGAGCTCCATTAAACTGTTGCCTTTTAGGCCTGTACTTTTCACATTTCCAGTCCTAAGAAGATCTTTCAACTGAACCTAATAAGATAAAAAAAAAAGAAAGATCAGCATAACCAAGGACGTACTTCTGTCTGAGCTGCACTATATTTTCAGGAACTGTATTTACACAAGACATACCTGCTCTTTGTTAGAAGGCACTACTGTGGACACTGAAGAAGAATTACTTGTGGAGGAGGGGGCCAATGAACCTCGCAGGGCTGAATTAGCCACATGGACCACCTTGGTTACAGTTATGGTGTGTTTGATGGGGTTTGTAGCTGATTGTTTGGTGACAACAGCTCCAAGTGATGGCAACTGATTCAGCTGATTTAAGACAAATGTGGTGGTAGATGGCTGAGGTTTCTGCTGTCGGAAATATTCAGGACAGAAAGAAACATCGACTTTAAAATGTATAAGAAAATAAAACAGTCACTGCAGCACACCTTTGGTAAGAAATGAAGTTTTTCTTTGTCTTCTTTAAACGTACCCTGATAGTAACTATGGGGACCGGAGCAGGAGGTTCAGGTCGAGCAACTTCTGATGACTCTGCCCCCAAGCCAACATCCAGGGCACTGATGGAGATAGACTACAAAATGACAAGAAGTTAGAATAATAATGAAAACAGAAATTCATTGTTTATACCTAAAAGAAATTAAAGGAAAGCCAATCTTACTTGCTGGGCTGTAGAGGGCTGTGCAACATCCTGAGAATCAATATCAAACAGGCCTATATCATTGGGACAAATGCCACTCTCACTTAGAGCAGTGAGAAGTAAATCCTGTTCAGGATCCATCTGCAAGAACATATATTGATCATTATGTTACTACCATTCATATAAAGTGATGACAATGTTCATTTAAATAATATTGAGTGAACAATTAAACTGTAATCAATATAACTGGATAACACCAAGGCTAGAGACATGAATATTTTGAAAAGATGCAGAGTAAACAAAACAGGGAGGACATTATTTTCAATGCTATGTAAACTAGGGGGGGTCCCTAGTACGCAAGAGAGGAAATACCAATTCAAGCCAAAGACAAAACACAACTTCACTTACAACCATTCTAAACTGACATTAAAGTTTCAATTTAACATTTCAGCGAAATGTCCACATGTCACTTCCTACAAATCCTACCATCAAATATTTGCACAAGTGTAGCAGCACCTATTTAAGCAACTGGATGACCCTAGAGTGGAAAACCACCACGAGCATATCAACACAGTCAATTTTAAGCTTTAATTGGAGAAATGACCCAATAAAATCTAACTGTTTATTACACAATGTACACACCAAAGAATAAAAACATTTAAATAAAAACAATGAAATTCCCACATGCACCACACGTGCAGGAGCGAAAAGCAAATAGAATCTTTTCACAACGGAATTAAATTAATCATTACTTTCAGCATAAACAGTAGGCTACATGAAAAAAACATCCTCGTAGTTAGACATATCCATCAACAATTAAGTAAATACATGGATTCCTTACCAGTGTTATGGCTGACATTGTCTGCTCATTTAAACTATTTTTTTCTTTTATATCTTTGGTACCCTTTCGGTATACGATTTTCCCTCAAAGGAACTCTGGCGATTAAATACTGACAATGGTTATAAAACTCCGCAGAACTTTTACGCAACTGGTCTTGTCTGCGACTTGCTCAAAGTGACCCAAAACAAGACACGTGTTTGCAATGCCCCGCTTTGGTATGTTCCAACTTCCTGGTCCCTCTGACTTAATGTAGCTCCCCACAGGTAGCCGTTAGCACAACCGATAAAGAATTGCTTGAGGCATAGAGAAACACCCGTGTATAACAAGGCCAACATTTTTTCTAGATGAAGAATTCTAGTGCTTATCAACGCTAAGATACATCAGCCATGCGTTGACCATACCACTGTTATACCAGCTTAACTGGCCTGGTTAGACCAGGGTGACACAGCTTAGCCACGTTAGCTTGAACACAAATCGAAAGCTAACACACATGAAACTTTCACATTCGTGACAGTTACAAAACAACGCCCTTGTACAACTTATTTCTAAGGCATACATATTTCATTACAGCTGCCGTAACCAGCAATAACTTGCGTCTCGACATTTTCCAGAGACGCCTTTGAATGTTTTTCACTGTAACCGCGGGGGCATGCTTCTGCGTACATAAAGTCATTCGTTTCTCTCCCACCTGCACATCTAGCACATGGAGGCATTAAGCACGTACTACGTTAACTTAAGCTTGTTTCTTGTAAACTAACTTTAAGTGTTAAAGCGCTGTATGTTAGTAAATAAATTTCACATTGACAAGGGCTTTAGCTAACGTTAGCCAAGTTTGACTGATGCTACGTAAATCATACATAACAATTTGTCAATAAATTTCAATAACGCGAGCAGTCGATCTCTACCTTTAGATCAGATTGTATAAAACGTTTAGAGACTTACGTTATGTCCCATCAACCCACTCCCCGACAGTTTGGCTCCGTATCTAAGTTAGCTAATTACCACCGCGCATTGTTGTTGTGTTGTTGACGGTTGTCTTGCGCACTATGTCATTGCCGTTGCTAGCAAGCATTAGCACCGACTAGAGTTCAACAAGATGAGCTAGCGTTACGCTGAGCGAGTCGAAAATAATGAATTTCATAACGCCTTAACGTATCATCACGCACTTGTTTTTAATGTTTGCAAGTACTCAGACGCGGGGTTAGCGTGTAGCAAGCAATTCGAGTGCTGAAGTGAAGTTACCTGACAGTTGAACGGTTGTTGAGGCTCACGGCTGGCGGCGCTGAGCAGTTCAGGGTTTGTTGTCCTCTTCGCTCCGCCGCGCTCACGCCATCTTTTTATCAAACGCTCAGCCGCATGCTGGTCACGTGACGTGCAGGCCCAGCGCTTCTGTTTTTGCAGCCCAACTCCTCGGCCAGACTCGGTAGAATTTGGTATTCAGGCAACTGCTGAGTGTCCCCCGACGAAAATAAACCGATAGAAGCGAGATATTTCGCATTTCAACAATGTTAGGACAAACGACAAACATAGCAGAGTCAGCGAGCTAATACGCCGTCACGTGACCCAACGAGGGCTTGGTAGGAAGTGACGAAAAAACATTCTTCTTCGTCGACCTCTTCCTCTTTTTTCTACCTTCTAACTTCTGATTTATGAAATCTGCGATATGACTGTAGTGCATATTCACCATATAATAGGAAGAAGGAGAAGAAAATATCAACATTTCGTAAACTATAAAACTAAATTATGCGCATTACCTTAAATTTAAGCTCTGTAGAAATTATAATTCCAAACATCATAATATATTATGATGTTTATGTTTATTTATTATGGATTTTGACATGTTTTGCCTATTTTTTATGTAAACAGATCAAATTATGCAGCTCCAGTAACTCAAGGCTGTTTGATATTTTGAGTTTGAATCAGGACACTTGGCTTTGTAAGTCAGTCACTATTTTTTTTTTTTAATTTATTTATTAATTTTTACATTCTTGCAGAAATCAAAGCATTTACATTTACAACGACTTTAAATTATCTCGCAAACTATTTTCATAATCCCATCAAGTCTGGTCAAATTTAAACAGGCTGATGTCACAGTGCCAATTTTGTTTGTTTTTGTCACATAAAATTCAGTATATTGACGAAAGAGCTAATTTTCTATTTACATATACTTTCTTTCACTTTGTGTCTTTTGAAAAACACAATTCAAAAGTCATGTTCATTTTTCAGACACAGTGTTACTCATCACAGTCATGGAAACTGGTTAACTAAATGACTTGGACAAAGTGTGCATGTGTTGTTGTGCGTTTTTGTTTTTATAACCTACAACATGTACTGGTTAACTTGACACAAATGTCTGTTAAATACTGTGCAGAGTACAGTTAGTAAGCCAAAACTACATTATATGAATGTCCTTACTGTACACACACTATATGTAATAATGTCATCAGTGCAAATATATAGCATGAATAAAGTCAATTTTTGTTTAATAAAGCACAAAGAAATACAGTACTCTTATAACTGCTTCACGCTCAAGAGTATCTGCACCAACCTTTTAGTAATGTGCCCTTAGCTTGTAAATTAAGAGTGAATGTTGATAGGATAACAGTATAAAAGAGCCCTTTTTTGTAGTCCTACATCATGACTGCTGCATTGTATTGTTCCGTTTAATAAAATATAATATTTACTTTTGCCCTAATGTGTCAAACAGACAGCCCGAGGTCATAACTGATTCTCCAAAGGGTTTCATCTGGCCCACAGGATGAAAAGTGCAAAAATTACACAGAAGACTTTGCACCGAAGGATATCACTGAGTCTTGACAAGTTGTATTTGATCATAAAATTAAATGCTACATTTTTCAGTTCTAGGTGCCTGTTGCTAAATATGTTGTCTCTGTAAATTGTGATGCATATGTGTAAATGATAATCTGATGCATAATTTTATCGAAATTGTGTGATTAAAAAAAAAAAAATCAGGTTGTTCATGGATATTCAGGTTATTCTGATGTTTTGTTTCAGTACAGTTTGGAAATGTAAACATTTTCAACCCAATCCACTTTATATAGCACATTTATACAACAAGAACGTTTCCAAAGTGCTGCACATCACAAAAACAATCAAACAATCTAAAGAAATACACAAAAAATAATAGATAAGTGCATACAGCTACAGCAATGCTATACATAAAACAACAAAATCAAATAGTTAAAAGTAAGTAAATAAGTAAATAAATAAAAGACACAGAGGACCACACAACTCCAAGCCAAAGAATAAAAGTGGGTCTCAATACGTTTTCATGAATGCACTTTTTGTTGTTGTAAAACAGAGACAAATTTAGAGTTGTCATTATTTATATGTTATTATGTTGTTAATGTACTTGTCAGGTCAATTTAAGATGAAATTAGACTGTGTGTATACCTGAACTAAAATGTGTTTAATACTTCTTCTCAGGCACATTGTATTGATGATTTTTCACCAAACGCGTGTACTGACCCAGAAAACGCATGACGTGTTTTCTCCGTAGGCCTGCAGGGGGCGACATTTCCCAGTGTGTCTCTTTCATTGACTAGTAGAAAAATGGCGGAGCGAAGCTGTGGAGGCTTCAGCGGTTGAGCTGCTCACAGTTGAAACACAACAGGAGGAAACATATCCACTGTGGAGGAGCCTGAAGGGGCCAGCGTGTGGGGAGGGCACTGCTGTGCGAGCAGGCAAGGTTAATCTCTGAACTGACAGGAATTTTAATTTTTTTTTTTTTTTTCTCTCCCGAAACGAGAGGCTGGAGCTCAGTGAGAAGCCACGAAAACAAGTCGGACATGAACGGGGTAAGTTTGCTTGTTTAGGGCATCATCACTGTTCCAAACATAGGTTATGAGGCGTAAACGAAAGCTATTTGAAGTGTATTATCCTATATTTGAAAAGTGACGGTACGCATTTGTGCTTGTAGAGGTGTATTGGTAAAGTGAATATTACATTTAGCCTGTTTTAACTGTAATGTAGTTATAGAAGCGACAGATGAGAGCCTCCTTGTTTAAGTGCTTTGCTAACATTAGCTAATAATGTACGGTACATGAGCCTGTCCACGCCAGCCGACCACACTGTGTTTTCTGGGCGGGACCGAAAGCCTGTATACACATCATTTCTTTTAGGTTGTTTTTGTAGTTTGATCAGTCGTTATGGTGCATTTTGTTTTGGACGATTTGACCGGTAAATATTGAGCCAAGAGGCCTGCGTCCGCCTTGGCTCGGTCTTTAAAGGGACTGACTGATGGACGGTGGAGAGTTGGTGTGGGACCCAAGCATCAGCGTGGTCTGCCCTCCACCACCCACGGCCCCCCCCCCCGCCCCCCCCCCAAAACAGAGAGCGCACCACACAGATGAACCACGCAGCAGCAGCAGCAACGAGCTTTGACACTTGACACTTGGACAACTATAAACACACTCAGGACTCACCTTCTGCTTCCAAAATAGTATTTAACCACAAAGGATGAGCAATATTTCTTAAAAAAAAACAAAAAAACGAAAAAAAAAAACATATCAGTTGCTGCCAGTGTTCAGTTTAATTATTTGTTACAGTTGTAATAAAGTCTTAGTTGTTATTTGTCACCAAGTGTAATTAGGTTATTTCACAAAAAACTTATACTGACGAGAAAGCTAATTTATTTCTCCATTGCTGTATCAGTGTACATACTAACAGAGATATTACATCTGCAATGTTGGACTGAAAGTTCTTGTCAAAAAACCCCACCATTTTTGTCTCTTTGGCTGAACTGGTCTTAGTCATATTATGTATATATATATATATAGTATATTTACTCTCCAGCCTCTGTGCCCTATTATAAATTTGCCTTACATGTGAGTGAGTGTTATGTTTATAACCCATCCATCCAGTGTCATTATTTGGTTTTTTTGTACAGTGAAACCACTGATCTCCGTTTTCCTTGATTTAAAAACACCAGTCATTTCATCTTTTCAGAAGCAGCTTCATGGCCCAACTCCTCCATGACAGTCAGTTCAGGTTCACTTTTAACTGCGTCAGCATTGATATGTAGCCTATTGTGCAAAAGGCAGAGTTTCTTCCATTGGATGAAAGCCAGGCTTAGCAGTTAGACATTTCTAAAACTAATGATGTGGTCCTGACAAACTATATAGCTATGATTCACCAGATAGTCACTGACCAGTGTTAAAAATGATATTGTACTGTTAGTGTGAACATAGATCATGACTAATATGTTGTTAGACTCCAACCAGGGACCTTTATGTGTGGCGTTTTCATGTTTTCACCAGGCACTCCGACTTCCTCCCACCATCCAAGGATATGCATAGATAGGTTGATTGATTAACCACAACAAATTGTCTATAGGTCTGAATGTGAGAGTGATTGGTCGTTCATCTATATGTCAGCCCTGTGATGAAGTAGCGACTCGTCCAGGGTGTACTTCACCGTAGCCCATAAGTAGCTGGGTTAGGTTCCAGCACCCCCCGCCACCCTAGTGAGGATAAAGTGGGTTAGAAGATGAATGAATTAATGAATGTTGTATGGCCCCTCTTCCTTGAGTGTAACATCCAAATATATCCCCTTTTAAAGTGTGTGTAGTCAGAGGTTTGTTTGCTTTTTTCATGTCATGAAAATGTTATTGTTGTTTTTCAACAGTGAAATCATCATATGAATAACAGATGAAAGAATAGGATCACAGTAAACACAATGGGCATTTTGGATGGATAAAACAGAACATCTGCATGGCTGATTTTTTTTTATTTTTTTGGAAGTCTGAATGTTTTGTTATTAAAACCATGTTTTCATGATGGCAGTCATCCATTACCTTTCCTGTGCTTGCACATTTTGCTCTCTTGTCTCTTTAGGCAGGACATACTGTAAAATACAAGCCAATAAGTCAGAATGGGTCGTCTTGTAACAGCATTGCTTCATTAGTGATGCTATTAGGGGAAAATGTATGTTATCGAAAAAAATAAATTTAGTAGTAATAAGGGAGTCTTGCTTCAAGCAGGTAAAGAAGTGAATAGTAGTTGAAGCACCTCATACCTCTAAATGCATGTTTGTAAATAATTTGTCCATCATAAATCTACCATTTGGATTTACAGGAAACTGTATGCAGTAGCCATCCAGTCACAGTCTTAAGCTGCGCCAAATCCCTATCGCTAGTTCATGATGACAACACGATCAGTCTGATGCAAGAGGGAAGACACTCTCCAATAAACTCCCAGGAAAATGATGCCCAAAGGCTGGAGGCGGGTAAGTATTTTTCCGCCTGCTCAACAGTTTTCTCTTCAGATAAGACGAGTGGTTATCGTGTGAAGACGCTCCAGGAAAGCAACCAGACCACTATTTACAGACAACAAGAAGGACCGTAAAACTGATTTCACTGAATAACAAGAGCACTGCACTTGTTTTTGTTCCACCTTTCACAGGTAGAAGACCAAAAGCTATCAGCATGACAACAAAAGATTCGAAGGCAGACTTCTCCGAGACAGAGAGCACCTTCAGCCAATGTTCACCTGGCTGGTCCGATGAACAGCCGTCAGCGCAGCAACACCGCTGTCCGCAAAGCTCTCTCCTCTCACCGCCTGTAACTCCCCTGCTTTTCAGTAACAGCCTTTCTCACAGTCTTCTCCACAACAATAACAACAACAACAGCACCTCTCACCACAGCCGTCAGAGGCGAGGAGTCCACCACAGAGAAAAGAGGCCAACACTTAAAATGTACGCATGTCTTCACCACTGATGCGTTTTTAAATAAGGATTTTTGCAGAGCTGGAGAGGGAAAAACTCTTTTGAAGCAGCTTGATGGTGACATAATAGTTCATGTAGTTGTGATAATTGTTGTTTCACTTTCTTCACTGCAGTGCGACAAAGAAAAACTTGCAAAACCGAAAAGTTACTGACTACTATCCAATAAGGAGGAGCTCAAGAAAAAGTAAAACAGAGCTTAAGGTAAGACGCGGTACTTTATGTTGTAATCCACTCCATGTTTTATATATTATATTCTACACAACATGCACTACATATTATATTTATTTATTAAATTTCTTGAGTTGATGCATATTTTTTCAGAATGTGTTCTGCCAAATGTGCTTTTCTCATAATAACCATATCTCATATTTCATTTTTTTACCAGTTTGAACAAAAAAAGCTTTTGGACGATCTCATCACAAATGGAATCGAGGAAGGGATGGAAGTAAGTTGAGCTCTTTGCTCTAACATATGATGCACATTTATTCTCTAAGTTCATGTTCTTTTTTTTTGTTTTTACTTTTTGTGTTACTTTATATGTAGTTTAAGTAGGGTGTTATGGTTGGTTGTTGTTAATATCACAGCTTTTCAACTTTTTTCATCTGTCTGGTTTTGATGTTGGTATTTTGAAGTTAAGAACATACACTTTTTAAAGCATTTCTAGTTCTAGCACTGAATGTGGCAGTATCACATACGATGCCAGATATAGTTTGTTAAAAGTAGGCCGTGGAGGACTAGTGTTTATCTAACTGTGTATTTTAATAGATAACCTGTGCTTTTCTGAAGGTGCAGCAGATAGAAGGAAAAGGCAGAGCGGTGTTTGCCACTCGACGTTTTCAGAAAGGCGAGTACGTGGTGGAGTACCATGGAGACCTGCTACAGATCACTGATGCCAAAAAGAGGGAGGCTGAATACGCTCAGAACCCTGCCACTGGCTGCTACATGTACTACTTCCAGTACTTATGCAAAACATACTGGTATGATACAACAGCATGCTTCCCTTTATCTAAACATTAATCCTTTATATCAAATGTTGATGTTTCAAAACTGTGCAAATAGGAATGCATTTGGTCATTGAGACTTTATCATTTTTTTGTAAACTCACCTTTCAGATAAGGGGGGACTAAAAAAGGTGTAAGAAAGGTACAGGGCTCTGCTGCTTCTTCTATGTTATGTTTTTGTTTGTTTTTTTGAGGCAAGGGGGTTAAATAGAGGATATGTCCAGTTGCATTATAGCAGTGGTTCCCTATCTTTCTTTTTTTTTTTTTTAGCTCAACTCCTCAGCGCCCAAACTTCAGAAAATTCACTATGAACTGCTTAACAGAAAGCTGCTTTACAGAAAATGAATTGACATGTCAAACATTTTTCTGCTTTAATGCTAAAGATAAGATGTTTAAGAATGAATATTGAACTTTGAGTCCCATAAACAAAATTATCAAGTAAATGAGTAATGAACAAAAAATGAGCAACGGAGCGAACAAATTAAAGAAAATTATAAACAAATGGATGATTCAACAATAATAAAAGATTCAAAGGCCCATTTTGTGTCCTGACCATAACTTTGGGAAAGACTGTGTTATAGGAATTAAAACCTGGCCAAGAAACTGTAGGCATTGAACTACTCTGTGGGATTGTTTCAGTAGACCTGACCAAATAAATCAACCCCAGAGGCGTGGACTGTAGGCATTAGGTATGATGGGTAAAAACTACTGATCCCGATGTGTCCGTCACTCTGGAACAGGTCAATTTGGACTCTTCAGACCTTTGTCCATTGAAACACGGTCCAGTCTTTATGCTCTATATAAAACTGATGTTTGACTGTTTAAGAAATGAGAAGATACTCACTGCATCAATTAGTTAAAACCTATAAATCACTGCAGTAATTATTCAATGGAAGGATCTGAACTATTTGCTGAGTTAAATCCAGGAGGGAACTTCTTTTTCTTTTTTTTTTTGAGCCAGGCTATGTATATGTGTAGTATCTCTGCTGTTGGAATGTTGACTATTGTGTTGGAAGTGGGCCTTTCACTCATCCTGAAGTGTGATGAAAATGGTGCCCTCCATCACTATTGTACCACTCAATGGTTTCCTAATGAGTTCATTATGTTTCCTGATTACATTATTGACAGCAACAGTTTGAACCGTGTTTTTTTTTTCCTTTATAGGCTTTGCAGTAGTTGACTAAAAACATTCATATTTTTGAAGGCTGTTGAGGATAATGTGTTTTTTTTTTTTAACATCTGTGTTTGCTTTTAACAGTGTGGATGCCACAAAAGAGACTGGTCGCATGGGGAGGTTGATAAATCACAGTAAAAATGGAAACTGCCAAACCAAACTCCATGACATCAACGGCGTCCCTCACCTCATCCTTGTTGCCTCTCGAAACATCGACCAGGGCGAGGAACTGCTGTACGACTACGGAGACCGCAGCAAAGCTTCAATCGCAGCTCACCCGTGGCTCAAAGATTGATCGAGTGCTCAAAGAAAAGGGAAACCTACAGTAACACTTGTGTTTCTCATTAGCTAGTGTAAAAATGCCTTAGAAACAGAATGTGTACCCTTTTTGTTTCACTATCAAGGAAGCTGGACGGGAGTTTAGCATGTGTTAATAGGGCGTGGGTGGGTAGGTTCGGGGGTTCGAGGGGTACTGGGGACTTAGAACATTTGGATTTAGGTACATCTGCCTTGTCAGGTGACATCTGTACTTTTATTTATATGTGTGTACAAAACATTCTGGTTGTTTTGCAACACATTTATTTTGTACATTTTGTATTACCTATAGACCAATCCTTCTCCAGCATGCAGGTAGTCATTAATGCTCTGCACTTTTATACTGCTTTTTCTTAATTAGAGGTTAGAAACTTAGCAATACTATATTTATGACCCCAGAACCCTCCAGATCAGCAGGACGTATGCAGACCACATGCCCTTTTAAAAGAATTCTCTGATTTCACTCATCAGAAACCACATCAAGTAACTCATATGTCATAGTTAAGTAGGAGCTAACGGTTGACCCAACTCACGGCTGAGCGTCCCTTTATGGTCCTGATTGATTTTTCTGTGTCTGATTTCAGATCAGTGTCAGATCAGGCTCTTGAAATGTGAAGCAACATGATGTTGAGCAGTCTTAAGCATATACATAGGAATATATATATATATATATATATAATCTAGTTTCTCAAATGTAGTGTACCTCTTGTTTTTGTTTTTTTTTTGGGTTTTTTTTAG